>JAVQJG010213762.1:0-10091 GCA_036024015.1 Craterocephalus amniculus
GAGAGGCAATTATGCATTATGATTCTGCTCATTTAAGCCATTTTAACGTCAGGGGAGATGTGGGTCAGTGTGCGCTGCCGAACACACACAAACACATATGCGCACAGCGCACACACGAGGATGTAACTGTTACTAACGCAGTTACATTTATGGAGAAGGAACTTTAATTAAGTACTTTTTAAAAGTAGCGTGCCCAACATTGGCAATAAGCGGCTGTTTAATGCTCTTCCGTCACTTCCGGTAGGTGTAGTGCTCAGTGCGGTCAGCATTTAGCCACCAAAGTGTGCACTACAGATGAAGTGCACTGCGCGCACTACGCACTGAATTGTAGTGCTCTTATGAAAGTGCACTGATTGAGACACTGCCTCTGTGACCTGGAAGGGGGCAGGGTGTGAAATGTCTCGTTCAGATTTAAAGAGACAGCACCAAAACGAGTTGCTCTTATTGACTGTACAGAAGCACCTCAGAACAGGGGTTAAAGGGATACTCCGCCCTCAGAATGATGTGCCTTCATTTGTTTACTCACCCTCATGCTGATTGAGACGTTGGAACACTTTCTTGGGACCTGTGTGGGAAGCGTCCATAATTTACTTGCAACGGCATCATTTAGTATACACAGGACCCGCGGACTGCATTGGACGAGCAGTATGGAGGAATATTGACAAGTTTTTGTGGACTCTTTTCACCGGGCTCTATTTAGCATCGTTGTAGCCGCAGGGAAATAAGATGTAAACCTCCTGATATCTCCGGCTACATGATGAATATCAAGAAAGTGTTCCAACGTCTCAATCAGCATGAGGGTGAGTAAACAAATGAAGGCACATCATTCTTCAGGGCGGAGTATCCCTTTAAGAGGGGTGTGTGGAGCTATACTAACAATGATTTCAGACCAAAGGATTGCAGTTTTACGTCATATAAACCATAAATGAATGATTTACATGTGAAAAGGAAGGATTTAAAAGCATTATATGTCCACTTAAAACCAAAAAAAGGAATACCACTGATCAAATATACACTTCAAAAGAATAATATTTTATTATTTTGATTAATTTAATACTAAAGCTTGCACATTTTGATATTTACTCTGGTTTTTGGCAGCCATTTCAGTTTTAGTCTTAGTCATATTGACAAAAACACATATTAGTCTTAGTCATCCATCCATTTTCTGAACCGCTTAATCCAAGTGGGTCGCGGGTGTGCTGGAGCCTATCCCAGCTGTCAAGGGGCGAGAGGCGGGGTACACTCTGGACAGTTCACCAGTCTGTCGCAGGGCCAACACAGAGAGACACTCCTAGGGAGAATTTAGAGTGTCCAATTAACCTCTTTGGACAGTGGGAGGAAGCCGGAGTACCCGGTGAGAACCCACGCATACACGAGGAGAACATGCAAACTCCACACAGGAAGGCCACAGT
Source organism: Craterocephalus amniculus (assembly GCA_036024015.1). Lineage (NCBI taxonomy): Eukaryota > Metazoa > Chordata > Actinopteri > Atheriniformes > Atherinidae > Craterocephalus > Craterocephalus amniculus. The sequence goes on from JAVQJG010213762.1 coordinate 1,413, forward strand.
GTCAAAGCCCTCCTCAGCCAGAATCAGACGCCCCCTCTGGCTCCTGACCAACTTGGGATTCGAACCCGCGGCCTTCTCACTGTGAGGCCGCAGTGCTAACCACTACACCACCTACAGCCCTAGTCTTAGTCATATTTAGTAATTTCAGTAAGTTTTAGTTTAAGTCCCGTTTTAGTCGACGAAAACTAAAGGTTTCAATCCAGGTTTCGTCAGGTATATGACATAAACAGGAAAAAAAAAAGTGGATCTGTGTTCAAATAATGGAAATTTGCACATTCAGAAACAGATAAAATGATGAAGCTTTGCTGGTCCCTGACTTTTTTAAAAACTATGTGGATTTTATTACAAATCCTCACATTGAGTTGTAGGCGTGTTAATAAGAGAGAGAAAAAATTATATATATTTTTGTTTATGTTTGCAGCCGTGAGTTGTAAGGATGGGTACTGAAACCCGGTATCAAAACAGCCCCGGGGTGGAGTCAGACGGTCTCGGTGCTCTTAACGGTATTTAAGGTGGTATTCGTTTTTTGTAGGAGATTTAACTTAAGTTAGACACATTTTTGTAACCCCTCCTCCTTAACAAGAACACATGACACGGGGGCTGATGGGAGGGGTGAATGTTGTTCTCATGGGTTTGCCTTGCTGTGTGAGTCTATAGAGAAGTGCTGCCACAAAGGCTGCACTAGCAGCTCAGTTGCATTACAGCCTCACACCACTAGGCAGCGGTAATTAGCCCGGCAGTTGATCAACTACCTCTAATAAGTAGGAGAAGCCTCAGCTAGCTGCTAGACTGTAGCAAAAGTTATTAATATAAGTATTTAAACTGAGACAAAATTGGTATTAAACCCCCTAAATAGCAAAAACTTTTGCACAATTACAATCTTATTAATTAATTATGGTTTCATAACAGAGGTAGGAACAAGGCAGATCCGAGAAGTTTTTATGTACTGTTGGCTAAGTTGACAGTGTTGTGTTGTCCCGGTCTTCCACCCTGTGGCAGTTGAGAGGCTCCAGGCCACCCTGCCATGCAGTGGGATAGAGAAGGAATGTTTGGATGTTGTATTGTTGTTCTTAATGTTCTCAAGGCTTGTTTTGAATGTAAACTTCACACTAAACATAAATTTGGTTGTTATTTGCAATCAAACTTAAACATTTTAAATAGTTTATAGCATATTTAAGAAGCTATTTATTTTCTTACTCTTCATTTATAGTTCTTTTATATTCTGTGCTTAGCTGTTTCCATATTAAAAAAAAATAATAATTTGCACCCCTCCCTTTTTTTCTCCATTTTAGTCTTAAAGTATCGATAACAGTACCGCTAAAGTCGAATCGAATCCTTAACAATCCTTTAAAGTGATTTTAAGTGTGTCCATGGATCATCTCGCCATTTCCAACCAACAAGCCCCTCGTTGACGCCGCATGCTGCCGCGGTCCATCAATGAATTAAGTTACTCAACAGCGCGTGTGTGACTGACAGCAGGTGTGTATCTGCGCATGCAGATCGTGGGTGTTTCCAGACAAGGAGCGGCTGCAACTTTTGAGGACAGAAATCTCATATTTCTGTCATTTTCGTCTTGTCTCGTCAACGAAAACTCGTGCACTTCTCGTCCTGTCTTCGCCATTAGAGGGAAACATTTAGCTTGTTATCCTCATTAAAAAAAAGGGTCGTCAACAAAATAATTTCGTCTTTGTCATCGTTGACCAAAACAACACTGGTGATAAGTTGTGTATTCCTTCTAGTTTGCTTCTAAAGACGCCTACATGCTCCACAAGAAATGAGAACTTTTCTCCTGTTTTTTAGGCCACAACAACAAATTAACATAATTTTGTTCTCGCCGGAGGTGTGTGAGAGCACTTCTCATTGCATTTAGCCAGCAAAACTTTCTTCTTGTGGGGCATTGAGAAGTGATTGGTCCAACGTTAGAGGCAGGTGTAGATACCTAACCACGAAGCGGAACTTCCACATTTCCACTGATAAGAGAATGAATGGACAGCGTGAGTTTTCACCGGCTGCTCCGTCTTCCTCTCACTGGCCAAAAGCGTGCACGATGGAATAATTGGTCACTCTGAATTCCCACAAGGAGTGAATTTGTGGGAATGGTTGTTTGTCTCTCTGTGTTGGCCCTGCGACGGACTGGCGACTTGTCTAGGGTGTACCTGCCAGTCTCCTGCTGATTGCTGGGATAGGCACCAGCTTCCCTGCAACCCTGAATTGGATGAAGCGGTACAGAAAAATGAATGAATGAAAGAAATGTCTTGAAAAAGAAGTATGTGGCTGTCGTTTTCTGAAAATGCAATAGAAATTTAAATGGGAGAACAGCTTTGTGTTGAAAATGACTCGGATTCTGAATGACCTCCTAATCAGTCAAGAACCTCTTACCTGTTGTTTTTAGAAAAGTTTTTGTCTTGCTTCAGTGATGAGTATACACAGCTAATGCTCATGTACTTATTGGAAGTTGAAGGTTCAAACAGCTTTAACAGCATGTTTTAGTGGACACATTTAATCTCAATAAATCACGTTCATTGTTTTTCTGGACATTAGTGAAATTCCCCAAACACCTTTGGAACTGTGACAGATATTAAAGATGGTGAATTAGGTGCTGCATGTAAAGTGTTGTCTTTCAGCCCATTATCCAACCTCTCACACTAAAGAGAAGTGTTTTCTATAAATCCATTTTCATGTAAGTGCTATGATGATGGCATTATCTGGGAGAGCTGCATACGATTATGCAAATCTGTGAAGAAGTGAAACTGCCATCTCCCTTGTATAAAGTCTGGACCATGACTTTGAACTAGGTCAAAGTATGTATTCATAGTTTGCAAATATAAGTTCTTCTTTCACTTACTTTTTAATTTGATCTTTTTGTTGTTTCTGCTTCTCATGCTGGCAAAATTGCAGATACTTTCGTATGTAACATATTGTAAAGAAACAACCTTGTCTCCCATCCTTGGAACTTTGTTAGTTTTGAATAATGCTTTTAAGGCTGTAAACTTTACATAATGATTCAGAAAGAAAAACATCTATTTTTGGGCAATATTCTTAATTTTCTTTTCCTTTTATTTAAAGTGTATAATTGACCTCATTTATGTATTTTTGGTGCTTTTTGAGAATTCTAGATTTAACTAGTTAAGCTGGCTTCACACTAATGGTTCATAAAGATGCTTTTCATAGCAAAAAGTACTGAGATGAATCTCACATGAACCTCCTGTTCAGTGGCTGTTTGCTTTTATGGTGTTTTCCGCCTTTGCCCACTAGAGTGCAGCCTACTTGGAGAGAAAAGTCTTTTTTCAAGCCACTCACATTTGCTCATGTTGAGCATTTAAAAAACTATGAAAGTTCTTTGTTATACCCCGAAAAACAATAAACAAGATTAAATTAAGCATAAACTTCAAGTCTATATACTAAGAGTTTGGTTTCAGTAATCCTATACATGTAACATTTGGTTATTCTAAAGTAATTAAGAATATAAATGTAAAGACCTCTTAAATGTTCCAAAGACTTATTTGTTTTTAGGAGATCAGTGGTGCTATTACATACTTTAAACTTAATATAAAGCTATGTGTATTTTATCCCTTAAGAAATTTAAATAACGCATACTGGTTAGTGATAGGTACATGCCTTCTCGCTGAAGTGTATGTAACTAATTGAAAGATTAAATCAAGGGTACAGACATTAGTGGGCTTTTAAAGACATAACATGGTCATAATGGTATACAATGTAATTGTGTGAGCAAATTTAAACTCTTTTTCTCCTTTGTCTGTATTCTTAATTTCCATCAAATTAATGGAGTAGAGTCACAATGTCAGATTAGCATTTGGTGTCTGTGTTAGAATCAATACAAGAAGAGAGAAAATCACTTAATGCATCCCACACAGTCTTGAGAGTGGCCCAGGTGTCATCTTTCATGGCTTTTCAGCCATGTTTTTAAGTATTAACTGTCAGTAATGAAGATTGATTGTACAAGGCTCAACTGACTGAAAGGATGAAGTCTGCATTAAAAGAATAAGAGACGCATGTGTTTCAGTAGTATCGTTTGGATTGTTGAAGTTCAGAGATACCAATGTTAAAACACCTGCACCCGTATTGAAGTTGATAATAGCATAATTGATTACTAAACATGCACGCTCCCCCCTAATTTGGACTATTGGTGAGATAAAGTGTTTCCAGTTTGACACTGGCAAGTCTGTGATGTACGGATATAGTTGTGTTTAGATAATGTGGATATTTTTGATCCTCTGCAAGAGCTTTCCTCAGAATAACTGTCTACATTGTTGTGATCAATCCTCATCTTTTTCGTTTTTAACCCGTGAAATTGTTTCAGGCTGATGCTCTGGATGGCAAACTCCAGGCCATAAACGGATTGTCTGTGAAGTGCCTTGTGATGACGTTATGAATTGGTGCTATATAAAGAAAGATGAATTGAATTGAATGCATAGCCCCACTTAAGTCTACAGTGCATTGTTATTTGGACTGCAGACGGACTCAGTGGGTCTTTATAAACTGGTAATGATGACTTGATGCACATGTAGCCCAGTTTGTAACTGAATTGGCTTTAACCAGCTGTATGATTCAATATTTTGTTCTGTGGGTGGAGGTTACAGAAACTGTAATGGAGAACCGTATTAATGAGTTCAAACTCTGTAGAGGATTGGACTTTTGCAGAAAAAACTATTTGTTTGCAATATAAGTAAAGAAGTCCACGCTGTGCCATATATTAAGACGTTTGCCCCATAGAAGTTGGATTTTGTTTCTCCCTGCAGCTGCAGCATGTTAGATTTGTATTATGTCTTCCTGTGAGCCATAGTGCAGCGAGTCCCTGCTTTATGGATCGATAGGGAAGCAGTAAGCTGACACAGTGAAAAGCAATATTCATAAATAATGAATGGGGCACCCTTACACCCGGCTCTGTCTTTCAGGCCTGGGCTAGAAAAGAGCAAAACTGGGAACATGCCTACCTTTGCCTATGATGCATTCTGATTTGACATAAAACATTTAGTCACTTCAGCTGGAATGTAAATATCACACACACAAGGTAAAAGAATGACTTTTGAAATGCCATCCTGCTTCCCTTACCCACTCTAGTATACCTTATTTTCTTTTTATTTCTGAAGATCATTGATGGTAATCTCTATTTTTTCTTGTTTTTCCCCCCTGATGTGGAGTTTGTTCTGTGGACATGGAACTCCTGGTGTTTCAGGAAATGTCTGTGGCACCGAATCACAGTGAGCTGCCTCTAGTATATTTCCCATCAACAACCCAGAGATGTGCCAGTGAACACGGAGAACAGGTTTAAAAGCTGCATCTTTCTTTCCACCACGTCTTGTATCGACCACAACTGTCAGTTGGTCACAACTTCACAATAAACAGGATTAGATGGAGGAAGAAAGGTTGGTCACTCACTTTTGCAGTGTTAGTCTAAAAGGAGAGTTATGGCAGATCACTGCTGCGTTTATTTCAAGCCAGTCTGATGAACCTCATCTGTTGGTCTGTCCATGTGCAGAGAATATATTTCTTTCAGTTGGCAGAAGTGAAACACAAAGCGAGTTGTAGAGTTTAACACATTTAAAGTAAAATATGTCAATGCAAAAGCATGACTGCATTTCACACAAAACCTGGGTTAGCAGAGAGAAAGCAGAATGCTTAAAACAAAACGTGAAACTGGAGGAGTAAGGAATTGCCATTTTCTTTACAGTATTTAAGTATAAATGATGAGATCTTCAAACATTATAACAAGCAGATTAATTGGGCTGGTTATGTAAATTATTACTTTTCGCTTTTCATCCACAAATGAACAACTGCAATTCAGCATAGGATTGTATGTATTGTGCATAATTTCACAGAACATTGCAAATTTTCTACAAATAATGCAGGAAATTCCTGAACATATTGGCAGGGATATTATTTAATAATGTTCCATTATCACAGGCAGAGGTGCAGAATCCAGAAAGAATACGAAGATGTGGGAAGATAGATGTGAGTTTTACCCTGGAGAACATGCTTGATGCTTCCCTCTGTACAAGGCTTCCTGCTGCAGCAGCTCTCATTTACGTTAAATTGCTGGAAGATATTTTAAAGCCTGAGCATTTGGAGCTGCAGCTTTACAACAACAAAGAGAAGTTTTCGTTTCCCTCTGTAGCAGAGAGCACACAAGTCTGGCCATCCTGTGCTTTGAGTTAGAGCTTGGTTGTGGAATTTTTTTGGATGTAGGTGAGAGGAGATGAGGTGGACAAGTTTTTTTTCTGTGCCTGTGATCGCACACACAAGCTATATCAGAGAGTCATGGTATATGCAAATACAGTTAGAATCATTCAGAAACTCAATTCAGCTGTCACCACATTCACAGGGCTGATGGTGAATTTACAAATTTTTTTTAGCTTGTCCATTTCAAAAAGAAACACCCTGTTGGTTTTGCTTTAATTTCAAAAGTTATCTAGAAGATTGACACAAGTGGAAATAAGAACAGTAGACACATGGAATATGAACCAATTTTCATATCTTGATAAATTTTTCCTTACTCACGCTATACGATATATATCTCGATATAAATTTTTTTGGTCAAGAAAACGAGACGGTTCAAGTGCTAAATGCACTTTTTATTGTGCATTAAAATAAATGACTGAAATTAAAGTAGATAACAAAGATAACAAAGATGCAGGTGTGCAAAATGCTAAAAAAGAGATGTTTTTTAACTTAAAATAAGCAAATATTCCCTCATTCTATATCTCACGTGACAAAGTCTCGATATATCTCAAAATCTTGATATATTGCCCAGCCCTAATTTGCAGTAATGTAAATTTTGATTGATCAGCTCTGGAAAAGCTTAGAAAAAAATTTGGAAGATTTTAAAACATCGGAAAAAATGTATAAATACAATTTTATTTAAGAAAAATTTAATACTTAAAGAAAGTTATTCTGATCAACAGCAATATTTCAACCAGAGGGGATGGATTATTACCATAACAATCTCTCCACTCTGTTACTGTCATCTAAATAATTATTGGTACCCCTCCCCCACCGTGTCCCCACTGGGTCCTTATCAGTCCCTCTGATGCATGCATTGTGGTAAGGATTTCCTATAAAATTGTGCCCACTGCTTCCTCAATTAATGGAGCAACTAGGAGATCAAATTTCATGTAGGAAAAGCACTTTTATCTGCAAGTTGATGGAGCTCAGTCTGAGTGGTTTACCATTGCAGTTGCAGCTGGTGGCAGCAGCACTCACAGGGATAGCATCCTTACTGCACAGCAGCCAGAGGGAGTGGAGGGAAAAGGAAGAAACGGATAGAAATAGTGAGAGACGGAAGAGAGGGGTTGCAGACACTGCCGTTGTGTGCATGTGGAGTACAGTAGAAAGGTGTTTAGTGGATGGAAGTGAATTTGGCTGAAAGAGGCGCTTCAGCAGGAGGCGTATGCTGCTCAGAGACAGAAGTACAGCAGACGGAGTGGAGAAAGTGGGAAGCAATCACAAGGGAAATGGACTGACAAACTGCTCTTCTGAAGTACCTTGTGTATGGATTAAGGTGAGCATCGGCATCTGTATTATGCTCACTCCAGATAAACCCACCTTGCTCTCAGATGGAATACCTGTGGATCAGCACCATGTGGAATATATTATCATATGGCATCGGCTCTAAGGACGACTGAGGGTACTCGGTGAGAACCAGGAAGTGGCTTCGGCTTGCAGCGAGTCTCTTTTTCTCCGACGTCTTGCAAGCTCAGAGCAGCTAGGCTACTAATGAGCAAGTCGATGTGTGGCTGTGGCTGCAGCATCATCTCGTCCCTGATGAAGAGACTGGGCCGCACAGCTTGCTGCTCAGATCTCCTCTCCTGCAGCCATACTTCAGAGCAGCTGCAGCGCCTGGCCACCGGCTGCCCCCCTCCACCAAAGGTAACGCCGTGGAAATCCCAGTAACATCAATGCTGTGCTTCCAGATGAAGCAGAAATGCTAATAGGTGCAATGCAATGTGGCCTGATGGCACGTTCCAGAAAAAAACACTGTTAGTAAAGTTTAGAAGTCTTGTTTGCCTGAGGCGATTTGACAGATACGAGAACGGTGCACCAAGAAGAGAAATGCGGTAATTGATCTTTTAATGGAAGCACAGTTTTGCTGCCTTGACAACAGGGACTTGCTTACAGTTTGCAGTCATTTAAATGGATGCCATCGGTCTGCCTGTGGTTTACAGCCATCGCTGCTTCACCTCAGTTGAAGAAAAAGCTTTTTTTAATGGAGCAAATAGAAACCAAACAAGATAATGTGTGTATGAGTGCTAGTGTGGATGAAATGCATGAGTGCGACTTAGCTCTACCTCGGGCTTCTGTATCATGGCTGTAGTTTCTAGAGTTGCCTCTGCTTTTTTTGCTACATGTGACTGCTTTAGCAGTAAATTAACATTTAGAGGGGCTTTTGGTCTCTTCCGAACTCATCCTGGCGGCTGGCCATTCTCGCAGCAGAACAGATTGATTCTCCTGGTTTCCAAGAAGATTTATTCTCTCCCGAGTAATGATAGAGATTCACAAAAGGAAAATGTTGTGGTATTATTGAGCTGTTGCATGGCAACAACTCAAAAAGGAAAAGAGATGAGTGACAGTTTTAGAGAAAGTGTATTGCTTATACACAAAACCTTGAGGTCACTTTTATGCTGCATAGAAATAATTGATTGAGTTGTCCTCCGTTGAGGG
>JAVQJG010213769.1:0-18555 GCA_036024015.1 Craterocephalus amniculus
TGAACACAGCGTTTTTTACGCCGTATTTCAAGCGTATTTACGGCGTATTTAACGGCGTCTCCTATATCACCGGCGTATAAAACGGCATTTCGACAAACAGAACGGCGTTAAAAACGGCGTTTCCTTGGGGAAACGTGTCAGAAAGTGACGTCAATCTGTCGCATTTGGCTTGCCATAGACCTACGCAGAGGCTACGTCGCGGGGGTTACGGCGTAATGATCCTGCGTAACCCCCGCGACGCAGACGACGCGCGCGTATAAACCATCCTTAAGATGGTTTACAACATTCTTCTAAGTCTGTCGCCTGGTTTCTCGCTCTGGAGCTCCCCCTACAGCTTTGGGGTGCGCACTGCATGGTAAACATACCCAGACTTGCATTGATCCGCTTTAAGTTTTCTTTCTTTCCGATCACAACTCACCACACACGGAGCCTTGTGTTTAGCTGGCAAGCACACCTAAACAAGTATGCTATAGCATGGAGCAAACACGGCAACGTGCTTGTTGTTGTTTCCGGTCTGACTAGATCCGGTCTGGCGTTGTGGTTTCCTAACTTGATGAGTTGTTTGCATAATCATTGAGAAAAACTACAAAGGGCTGGCCCAAATGAGAGGTAATGATAAAAAATTCACACCGTTAAAATGGATTTCAGTTAATGCCATTAATAGTTTAACAGTTTATCTGTCAGCACCATTAAATTATCAACTGCATTAGAAAGACTGAACTTATCAGACAGTGTCGACATATAAAAAGATGCCACAATGACTCGAGGGGGGAAAAAACAATTTTATATTTTATGAAAGATTATGGTTCCTTTTTAATTCTTAGAGCCTGCCCCTAGCTTGAGTCCGTGGTATTGCAGTTTAAGACACTTGGGATTGGCTTAACTTTTCAGACGCGGTCTGTATCCTCACATCCACAGACAACCTAGGATTCAGTAGAAGGGTAGTCACACATGACTGACCTGCCTGTGGTCAATCTGCAAGTAGGCTGGTGGTGTGACTGCTACTTAAAATCATTCAGAGGGAGCAAGAGAAATTACTTTGACATTTTCAGACTTTTGAATCTTAATGAGTATTGTTGTAATGCTGCAGTATCTTTGTTGATCAGAACAGCATGTGATAACAAGTAGGCACTGTTGCACTTCCAAAACGGCTGTTGTCTATGTTAGGGAAACACACATTGCACAAGCCGAGTGAAAGAGAGGTGTCGGAGCCTCTTAAATACACAGCACAATGAGAACCGGGACAGGCAAACTGGTATGAACCGATGGTGTTGTTAATGAAAGAGTTCAGCTGTATGCTTTCTCTAGGCCGCATATTAGTGAAGTCAAGGATGAATTGGACCTGTCTGACTTGACTAGTAATTTAATTACTCCCAACACACTTTAATAAATATAGTGTTTATTAAGTGTACTGGTCCACTTTATTGGTTTGACTATAACCTCTTAAATCAAAAGCAGTGTTGTGACTTGGCAGGGTTTGTACCGTTTTATCAGCTGTGCTGATTCATTTGCTGAACTGATTGAAACTCCTCTACTGCTCATTACGCTCACTCTCCTCTGCTGCCTCTGCTTTTTGAGTCGACCTCAGTACCAAGGTGAAATATCTCTTGCAGCGTCCTATGTGTGTGTGTGCCTGTACTGTAGTGTTTGCTTTTCCTCACTCCTGTTGCCTAAGCAAGAGCTCATGAGGGAGAGAGGAGGGCAGGGGGATGGGAGAAGCACAGGGTAAACAGTCACTACTGCCTGGGAGTGGAGACAGCATGGAAACACATGTGATTTATGATGTGTTCACATTTAAGTAAATGGCACTTTTTTTTTTTTGTAGGAAGAATTTCTATCCTGATTCATGTGATGTCTTTTTTTCTCTTTGTGCCCTGGTTGATATGAATATCATGTGCCCATCATTAACTAATTAGCCCGCTGTTCTAGAAACTGATTGGTTAATGAAAAAAATCTTAATGCCTGTTGATTATTTTCATGTGCTTTTGATAATTTAATTTGTTTATTACTTAATAGGACATTATGACTTCTGCCATCTTCGCTGGTTGAATTGTTCGTCCTGCGTTTCCTACGGTCTTACATTGACATGGTTTCTGACATATTTTCTGCAATATTTCCAGTTATACTCAAATTTCATTATACAAAAAAGTCTCCCTTTCAATTGAATGTGGTTTAGGAAAAATAATCTGTATTTTACAGTTCAGTGTTTATTGTGTATATGTCTCACTTTATATGTTTATTTGTGTTAAGGACTACAGATGGAAATGAGTGGCGCTAAATCTGGTGCAGCCATCATTTAATGTGACTGCACACAGTCCTTTTAAATAAAATAAATACATAAATATTCCTGTGTGTGAAGTTTAAGATGAACATTGTGTTTTTATCAGAATCCAACTTGTGGTTTGTGGGACTAAAGAGGAAATTTGGTTGTTAGTGCACTAACCATTGAGTGAAGTATCAGTTGTGTTTGGATGGCTGAGCAGGAGAAGTCATGTGGGACCATGTTTGGTTAATTGCTTTTATTGATTTGGGAGAGGATAAATCAGAAAAGAGACACAGACACAGTCAACCACAAGAAGTTAATAAAGAAACCTTGAAAACATCCATTTGATTTGGGGGAACGTTAAACAAAATATTTTTCACTTTAATGTGAATTATGTCAAGTATGTTTAGCCTTTCATTACGCTGCCCTGTCAATTGATTAGGTTCCTCTAGTCTGTGCACCTGCTAGTTGAATTGCTTCGCTGTTGAACCTGAGCTGATTGGTGTGGGCTGTGCCGTAGCCTGGCTGACCTTGTCTGCAGATCCCCTGCAGCAGCCTGTTAAATTAAGCTGATAAGGACCTGTAGAAGTGTTCTTGCCTCAGGGCATTATGTTCAGTGAAAGGCAGCTACGGTGCAATGTTGATACTTTGCCTTGATTAATTTCACACTCCCCTTTGTAACCAAATTCATGGACTCGCTGCTGAAAAACAGAGATGAGAGAGTAAGTAGAGATGCCTCATGTTAAAGCAGCTTAGTGTGTTTGGTGTGTGCGGATTGTGAAGTGTGTTACTACAGTAATGCTAGCTGGCACCAGACCTTATGGCAGGCCTCGGATTAGTCCAGCCCATCCCTCCCTCTCACTTCTCTTCTCTACTGTTCGGGGGGGAGGAAAGGAGGATTTACTGTTGTTGGAACCAGATGCAGCTCTAAGATTTTTGGGCATCACACTGTCGACTATCAGCATGTCTGCAGCTCTCGGACCGAAGTGCTCCGTTAGTAGAAAGTTTGGATTTTCATGACTTACCTTTTGACTTGACATAAGGAGATGGTTTTACGTGCTGAAACAGTGCGCTGGTGACCTGGTGGCTCATATCAGGCTTGGAAGTGAGAGTGTTGTGTGTAGTAGTGAAGCTTCCCTAACAAATAGTTCTCTTATAGTTTTAATAAATTATTTACCAAAAAGTAGTAGTTAGTTGACTTAAAGGAGCTATACCTGGTATTATTTTAATCTTTTTAAGAAAAAAGGTTTCTCCACGGTTTATTATGTGATAAAAGGGGTTAGTCCATAAAAATGAATGGCTCATTGGTTGCACTTATGTATGAGTCCAGGACATTTTAGTTAGCAGAAGCGGCATACTTTTAGCTTTGGTGTGACACTCTTTCTCTGCCACTGGGGTTAACTTCTGTAATTTCCGGATTCTGGTCAGCCAGTTAGAGCGTTCCCATCATGGATGTATTATATAAACATCCATGGTTCCCATAGGGAATCTGAAGTTAACGCCAGTGGAAGAGAAAGAGAGGGTCACGCCAAAGCTAAAAATTAGCCGCTATCGCTAATTAAAATGTCCTGGACTCGTACATAAGTGGAACAAATGAGTAATTCATTTTTATGTACTTACCCCTTTTACCACATAATAAACTGTGGAGAAACCTTTTTTTTTTTTTTAGAAAGAAGAAAATAATATCAGGTATAGCTCCTTTTAATAGATCAGCACCAAAGCTATAATAAAAATTCTGCCTTGGAAAAATTTGTTTTTTGATATTTTACTACATTCTCTGAGGTCTTACAGAGCAAAAGAGATGATGGGCCAATATTTGGCCAAAGTAAATGTTAATTGCCCCTTACTTATAACTGAAAGGCTGCTAGTTTGATCCACATTACCTCCCTTGTGGACTTGAAACTGACCACTTATTCTTCTGGTGGTATACTGTAGGTTTTATGCCGTCAGCCTCTACCTCTCCTCTGCATTGGATTTCCTTTCTGGCCTGTCTCTGTGCTTTCTTACCAACACTCACTACTGAATGTACTATGAGAGTCTCCCTGCAGCCTCGCTGCTCAGCAGCCATCTGTTGGGGCCTCTGTGCCAGGCTCTGTGTGCCAGTGTGCAGCCCCCATCCAACCCAATCCTCCACCCCAGCTGTCTGCTTTCCTCCCCAACAAACCCCTCATTGTCAGACAAACTTCCACGCTCGCCCCCTGTACTCGCCCTGTGTAAACGAGGGGCTCACTGTTAATTTGCGTCAGAAGAAGGTGGGGTGAGGTGGTGGTTTTGGTGGTGGTGGTGGGGGGGGGTCTCCTTTTTTAAACCAATGCACTCCGCTCTGTTTGGGCCTCAGTTTTCAGTCACAGGGGCCTTTATGTGTGTTTTCTTGTGTGATCATGTATGTTTTCTGGTCGTAAGTGGATCAGGCTGGTCAGTCTGGGATACCGAATCTATTAAAAATGCTCTTAGTGTTTGGTATTAAAGATCCTGCGCTTGATATCTTACTGTGGTTTACAACAAGGTGCAACATGTACATGTACATATATTAAGCAAATGTGTAAAGATAAGACCACATAATCACGATCACACCAATATATATGATGATAAAATATTTTTGTCAAAGATGATTTAAACTGAAGTAAAAAAAATTGAATAGTAATGGCTAAACTGTGTTGGATTAATCTCTTATATAACACCGGCTTGCTGTTATTGTACAGCTATGATGGACAGGAGCTTAATATCAGATATTTCTGGAGTTTACTTTGTCCTGACATTTTAATGTCATTTTTGCATGTTTTGACAAAGACTGGCAGATTGCAGACTGGTTGATTGCACCTCCCTGGGCTTAGGGCTTAGGACTGTGTCGGTAAATTATTTTGTCGTGTTGATTACTTAATCAGTACTTAGTTGCAACTCAAGGCTGGACCGCAGCACAGTCTTTGGAGCCAGTATTTCAGGATAATTGCGCTGTCGGGCCGTCTAGCTTTGATTATTATGCAATCATTGTGCTTGAGTGATGTGAATCTCTCTTGTATGATCCCAAACAGGAAGACCATGGTCAAGGGACATGTGTGTTTTTTGTAATTTAATGTGCTGGAAAGACCCAAACAAGTGTTATTTTTAACCACTGCGTTCAGTGTTCTTCACGGAGGAGGTGCATATCAAAATGTGTCGAAACATTACTGATGTCTTCATCTATGTTTTTTTGTTTGTTTGTTGTTTTCATTTCAGTAACAAGATGACGCATCATTACACAGTAGCTGAACAAGCTTTACTCTTTGACTTTGGCATCAGTGAGGAATTATGTGCAAGAACTTTTGTATACCCACCTGGCTTTAAGATTCTACTTATGCAAGTGGGCGATAAATTAAGTATGATATAACCTGACCATACCGTGAAGATTTGACCTGGGCTGGGGTGTTCAGTACCTTTTTATTTTATTTAAGGTTTGGCTTCTTGGGCCTCAGATTTAGCTCATAAAGCAAGGACAAGGAGATGGAAATATTAACAGTGTAAACAGTTCTTGATGTCACTTTTGTCTGCACAGAAATAGGTTTACATTCATTCATATTCTCATTTAAACATGCTGATTGTTTGATGTTTTATAAGCTCTATGTAGGTTGTTTGTGAAAATTGTACAACATGTAACCTAAACTTTTCTCCCCTCAGCTCAGCAGCATCAGCAAAGCCATCAACAGCACCGAGACACCCGTGAAGGAGAAGCATGCACGACGTATCCTTAATCATGGTTTCAAGAGGTTTTCTTTCACTTCTTTTACTTTGCATGGAGATCTTATAAAATCCCAAGATGTTGTCAGATTATTCCTTACAGGGCAGCACTGCTACAAAGCACAGCTCCATGTTTTAAGAGTTCTGTCAGCTGGTTTTGCAAAGTGTGAAAACATCAACCATTTAAAATCTTAGCTGAAAGGCTAGTGGAGCTGGTTTGACACAGTACATCTAATTATTTCCGGTCAAGACAAAGGAAGCCTTTGAACACATTTAGCAGGAAGACAAAAAAGGGTGTTTCATTAATCCAGTGTTGGTGACTGAGATGCACAGGATGCTCTGACTTTGTCTTGGCGATAAGGATGTGGACTTTTGTGATATTTTTGAGATTTTAGACAGTTATTTTAGTGATAGTGAAGAAGTTTGTATGGGTGTGGCTGTTTTTGCCTTTTATGCACAGCTGATACGATTGGAGGCAAATCTCTAACCTTCTTGAGATGTTTTTTTATTATAATCAGGGTTATCAACAGCTAAACTCTGGTTTAGCATGACCAAATCAGAAACGAGTTATTTAAGAACTGTTCTTGCGATACAGTGATGATGTGATAGAGCATAAACATTAAAGCTTATTTCACTGAAGATGATAGAAGTTTTGAATGAAAACTCCTGGACTAAGTGCCTACCACAGCAGGTAGACCAGAAGAAAAATGCCAACGTATCCAAGAAGGTGACACCATTTTTGAGACTCTATCAGTTTACAGTGTAACGCAGTTCTGTGGTAGTTTTTCTTCCCTAACCACAACAAAAACAGGAATCATCCTTGGGACACACAGGGAGAAGGGAGCCTACACCTTCTGGTCCTATGCACAGGGCTTTCCTCTGCACAGCAACTCCATCCTTAGCTGGAAGTTCTGCCATGTAGTGCACAAAATCCTGCGGGATGGGCACCGCAATGTAAGTCAAGTTCTCCCCCTGTCTTCCCATTACTATTCACCGTATGGATATAAGATGAATGAAGACACGAACGAAAGGTGTAAACCTAAAAACTCAATTCTGTTGGATGTTATTCATTATATAATGGCTGATCTTTTTTGTGTAAATTAAAATCATAACTTTTTTCCCACCCAGATTTTTAAAAAAAGTGACATAATTATAACAGAATTCAAGGTGCTGCTTGTTATTTATTTATGCTGTCGCATTCACAGGTTCTGCAGGACTGCATGAGACACCACAGTTCTCTTATTGAAAATGGAAAATTATGGGTGACTTTTAGCATCTTTCATTTCTTTTAATAACAAATTTTCTTTTTAAAAACAAGCTTAATTTATTATTTCTCTTCTCCTTTTGTTTCCAGGCCCAGCTCCATGATAAATATGGACAGCTGGTGGGTCTGTATACCAAGCTGCTCTGCACAAAGCTGGAGTTTCATATGAAGGTAAATGTTTCTTTGGTCATTTATCACACAAATGTAATGCTGTAAATGTGGCAAAGAGTCTCACAAATTGTACTTCAATGCAGCATGCAGAAATCCCACCAAACCTGGAGGTCACAGATGAGGTCCTGGAGCGCACTGCTGGAACAGACATTAATAATGTGTGAGTTGCTTAGTGCTGCAAATGTAACTCATAATGTACTGCGTCCATTTATTCCAATAACCTTCAACCATGTTCGTAGCTGTGGTCGCTCAACTTTCTCCACGAAACAAAACAGACAAGCTGTGCTACTCTTTAATTTCAGCGAGGCACTGCGCCACTGTGTTTGAGTGGGGCCTCCTTTCTGTCTAACCAAAGTATCAACTTCTGTCCTGCAGGTTCCAGCTCACGGTGGAGGTGTTTGATTACATGGACACAGAGCTGCGGCTGGCTGGGACAGGTGAAAACATAAACTCCTCCCACCTCTTTACTCATCTGACTTTTCCAAGCAGGAGAAACCTGAGCTGCAGCCGAGAGCCGCTGCTTGCTGACATGATCTATTTATCCACAAACAGCCAAGAGCCTATCAAGAAGGAGAGTTATTGTGTGCGACTCTTGGTCCGCTTGTTTTCACATATAGGCTGGGGTCGCAAAGTCGAGTTTTACGTCCTGTCTCGCTGTTTTAACTGATGAGGAAATGCCTGCAATTAGATCGCATTAAGAGTGATTTCCTCCTGCATGGCAGTAACGGCTGCTCCTCCCAGCCCTGCAGGGTGGAGGCTTCGGATCACAGCACGATAAACACATTCAGCAGCTAAATTGTGAATTAAATGTTACCACATTGTCTGTGTTGTAAGAATGAAACCTCTCTATTAGTGTTTACAATTTTCAGAAAGTATTTGGTGCTATTTGTGTGATGAGTTGCTCAAAGTGGGCTTTATCCTAGTTTCAATGCAAAGTGTAATCAATATGAGTTCAGAATTCACACAACCAATCATATCTTGCACATACATTTCTTTAAAAAGTCTATAAGGAAATGTCTAAGTGACAGAAAGCACATATTAACAATCCCTTTATGCTTCTGTCTCCGTTTTTTGTTTCTTCCTCAGTGATCAGACAGCTGAACACATCCATCGCTATTTCCACTCTCACGTCAGGCCAGTGTCGCCTGGCCCCGCTCATCCAGGTCGTCCAGGACTGCAGCCACCTCTACCACTTCACCGTCAAGCTTCTCTTTAAGCTGCATGCCTGTAAGGAGGATTGTGCACTTGGATAATTATTCATTCAGCTTTTAAAACATGAAAAAAATAAGTTGCTCAACTTATGCAGGATGTTGCGTAAGACTTAGGTCATGCCTTATAATTTCAGGTCTCCCTGCGGATACCTTACAAGGACACCGTGATCGTTTCCATGAGCAGTTCCGCAGGTATAACCTCATGTGAACAGTGACACACTTCTCAGGGCTTTTTTTTTCTTTTTCAGTAAATCAAAACTAAGTCTGAGACATAATCTTGCCCCACCCAGTCACCGCAGCACTTTCATATAAGGCAGATATAGCTACCGCGGTATCCCAACCCCCACCCTTTGTCACCATTTGTTACCACAGCCTCTGTGGCAAAGGTGTCAAAGGATCACTTGTTACAAAAGTTTGTAGTTTTAAGTCTACCTAATACTTCGTGAGACTTTTGGTTACAGTAAAGCTCTTTCCATGCTCACAGTTTGTGATATCACAAAGACAACACAGCATTTTGATAGAAGTAAAATTAACAAAACGGATCTGATTTGAGTCTGTATAACGTGGAATATTTTCTGAATGAATCTGAAGTTAATATTGGAGCAAGCTGAACTTGTTATCCTTTCTCACACAGCCTTAAGGAGTTCTTCAATAGAGCCAGAGATATGATGTACTTCAAGAGGCTGATCCAGATTCCCAAGCTGCCAGATGTAAGACCCCTTAGCTTGTATAAAAACGTATATTTAGTTGAGATTTGTATTAAATTTGGATATTTGGACTGTTAATACAATTTCTTTTGTTTTTATTCACAAGATTATGATCGCATGCTGGTTTTAACACCTCACATTTGTTTTCCTTGGCAGTCTCCACCTAATTTCCTGCATGCAGCCTCACTGGCCAAACATGTGAAGCCAGTGGTGGTCATCCCCGATGACGATGAATCTGAGCAACCTGATGAAGATGATGATGATCCAGAGCCTCTCATTGAGGTCAGCGACGTCACAACGTCCAGCATCCAGGCACAGCCGCAGGTATAAATCAGCTGTTTGGAGAAGCACGGGCGTACAGGCTTTCCTCTTCAAGCTTTTTGTTAAACTGGGACATTTTCTCAGCAGATGGACATATTTGATCAGGCCTTCGGACCTCCAAATGGAGGCTTTGATGACAGGTGAGGCTGGTTGTTTTTCCACTTTAACCTGTCATTCATAATCAGCTGGTTCTCTTTTTGTGTGTGTTCAGCACACACTGATGCTCGGCTCTCTGTCTGTCTGGCAGGGATCTCCAGATTGACAGCTTGAAGTCGGACCTTGAACTTTTGAGGGTAGAGCTGGAGAAAGTCAAATCAGAGGTGAGGAGTTTCAGCAGCTTGAGTTCCAGAGGTTTTTTTTTTCTGTGTGCGCGTGACACGGGAGGGCATGATTATCTGTGTGTAAAGGAATGTGGGCCATGTGTCAGGCGGATGCAAATGCTGCTCCTGAGATGTAGAATGTGGCATGTAGCCTCTGAACAGGAAGTGACAGGACAAACTTAAACTCCTTTTTTTCTTTATAAGCACTACTCTGAGTGTTTTTGTGAAAATGCTGGGTAGAGGAAGTAAAGCTCAGTAAGCGTGAGATGAACTCTAGATGAAATAGATTAAAGGCTAAGTTCGTTTTTTTCAGCCTGGGGAGATATTTAGATCCACTCGCGATCAGCGTACATCCTATATAATGAGAGTGAACAGGGCCAGCTTGCACAGGCTCTAAATAAGGCAAATTCTGCCTCAAAACTCCTTCATTTCACCAATGTGTTATTATGAATCGCTGGTCTGATCCCTCTGTGAGCTCCATGCGGTTCAGAGTTGCGTTTTTGTGGCGATTTGTCATTTACAGCCATTACAGGCCTTGTGGTGTAGCCTGGAAAGCGATGTCATCGGAGTCCTTACTTCAGGTTAATGGCTGTAAGTAACGACAGATCACCACAAAAACACAACTCCAAGCCACTTTGAGTTCAGAAGGATCGCACCACCGATTTATAACAACACATTGGTGAAATTAAGGAGTTTCTTGAATTAAATTGATGTATTTAGAGGGTGCGTGAGCTGACCCCGTTCACTACCATTATATTGGATGTACACTAATCGCCAGTGGATCTAAATATCTCCCGAAGGAGTTTGAGTTACACCAAAACTGTCCGGATGAGTAAATGATCGTATTTCCAGGTTGGAAAAAAAACCCGAACTTATCCTTTTAACATGAAAACATTTAACAAACTGCATTTAAGCTCATGAGAGCTCCTCCTGAATTTCCCTCCTGCAGGCTCAGCGCTACATCACGCAGCTTAAGTCCCAGATCAACAGTTTGGAGGCAGAGCTGGAGGAGCAGCGCATGCAGAAACAACGTGCCCTTGTGGAAAGCGAACAGCTGCGCATGGAGCTTGAAGTGACCCGCCACCGAAACTCAGAACACGAGAGCTTACAGACCACCTTCATTGAGGCAGAGAGTAAGACTCGCAGTAAACACCTTGATCAGAAAGAGCCATTATACACAGGATAACACGCCTGTTTCTCCTGTCTGTAAAGAGAGGGCACAGGCCACTGAGCAGCGCTACAACAAGCTGAAAGAAAAGCACACAGAGCTGGTGGCCAGCCACGCTGAACTGCTACGGAAGGTACAGAGAGACTCCAGAACAGCTCAGAGATGATTGCTTTTAATTAAGTGCCAGTGCGTGGCTGTGTTGTAACGCTGCAGACGCTAATGTGCTAACAGAGTTCAGACACAGTGAAGATGCTGTCGGCGACCCAGCAGACCCAGGAGGAGGTGGAGAGGACCAAACAGCAGATGTCTTTTGAGATGGATCGGGTAAAGCAGGAAGCTGACATGAAGGTCTGTGTTAATTTGCGCTTAGGAGCATGAAAGTGTTGCGTATGTGTGTATTCTCATTTCTGTTGTCGCCGCAGCTGGAAGAGCAGAAGTTTGAGATGGAAAGGATGAGAAGGGAGCTGGAGGAGAAGATGGCAGAAGTGACGCACATCAAGTCGACTCTGCAGAGTAGCGAGAAGGTGAGCGTGTCTTTTGGGATAACATTAATACTCGATCGTCAGGTCTTTGCTCCACGATGTGAAGTGTTTCGGGAGGGACTCTCTGCAATACGCTGAACCATCTGCCTCCTCCTGGCTTCCCTCACCACTCTGTTTGTTCGCCAGACGTCTGAGCAGATGAACAGCTCGATGACAGCTCTGCAGGTGGAAAAGGAGCGCCTGATGCGATCTGTGAGCGAGAAGGAGGCGGAGCTGTCCTCCCTGCGGCAGGCGGCGCAGGTGCAGCAGTCGTCGCTTCAGCAGGAGCGAGAGAGGAGCGGCAGGGAGGTGGGAGAGCTGCAGAGCAAGCTGAAGGAGAAGGTGCGTGAGGACCAAACACATATGTCTCCCCATTTGCTTTTTATGTTTGTATCCTTTCGACAAAGCACATCACATCATGAATCAGTTAAATTCACTATAATATTACCAATATCATTATTACAATTGCTTTTATATTTGCATTTAAGGGAGCGATTAGGATAAAAAAAATAATTAAAACTAAAAGGAAAACCTAGATTTTATTGCTAGGGTGGGGAATATTCCTTTTTTTTTAAAGTGCAGTTTAGTTTAGTTTATAGTTTGACAAATAAGAATTTAAAGCACTCGCACCATTAAACACCTAACTGTGCTGTAATAGAAGCTCTGAAGAGAAGCATTACTATCTTGTGAAAACAGCTAAGCCTCAATACAGTTTTATTTACTTTAACCTTCTCCCGGCACTGTCCTCTGTCTGAGTCTGTGAAATTGGTATGTCTTTACTGCATGTGTTGTATGATTGTGGAGATGTGTTGTGTGTTTGTATGTTTCTGCAGAGCAGGAACCTGCTGAAAATCCTTTTTTACTGAGTCCGGCCCAATTTTTTTTTATCCTTTCCTGCATAGATAAATAAAAATGAATGAATAACTTGAGTGTACCCACAGGCCATATAGGGATTATCAACATAAAGCATCTTTGTTCTGTATTCCTCTTGAAAGGACAAAGATTGGAAGCTTGTAAGTTTTTGAACAACCATAAAGCAGAAAATGGGGGTAAATAGTTTCTTTAGGAATTTTTATTCTCAGGTGTTTAACCCTCTCTAGAAGATACTGATGTAGGCTGATGCAGGAACAGCTTAAGACGGGTCATATCATGATTTAATAGTTAGACTGAAAGTGTATTAGATTGCCTTAGAAATGCGCTAAATAGATTTGTTGAAGATATCCATAATTCAGCTTTTATAATAAAAATCATTATTTCAGATGTTTCCAATACCACTCTTAATGAAAAAGAGAAAAATATTCCTCATTTCAGATATCCGTGAGTCATGATTTCCATTAATTGAAGTTGTACACAGTTCGCCCAATTGAATTTTGCTTTTATATAATTTCAGCTCAAGGTATCTTAAATCACCGGTATTTTTATTATTTTTGCGTGTTATTTTTATAGATGTTCAACTAGGCTTCAACAAGTGAAAATGATGCCATCTGTCACCCAAAAGGTGATATCAGATAATCATTTTTTGTGAAAACAAGTATATTACAGATCTCTGTATGTAACTCAGAAGCATCAGTTGTTTGTGGAAGCACCGTCTTTTCATGCAAGCATATGATGATGCTGTGTTTTAGATTGCAAGCAATCTTTCTTTCTATTTTGGATGTAACAGCATTTTTAACACTGCGTGTGAACCTGGCAGGAACTGTCTGTGAAATGTAGATGAGCAGTCTCTATCTATGGTATTTTCTAACAATCTTATCCAAACATCAGCTCCTATTGTTTCTGCTCGTTCTAACACATGACAACACATGACACATTCTTTGCTTGGCAAACATCCAAAGGAAAGTCTCGTATGAGCGACAGCTTTTTAACGGTTCAGACTACAGGTGCTACCCGGAAAATTGATATATGCTGGAAAAGTTGTTTTATTCAGGCATTTCAACAATGCACAAATACATACATTTCATCTGTGAAGTTAAGTTGCAGAAATGCAGGCACTTATTTAGGATATTCTAATTTTCCAAGTAGTACCTATAACTTAACTTCAAAGATTAGATGTAAAAATATACACAAATAGTACATATATCAATATATTTCAGCTTTTATTTGTTTATATTTTGCAGCTTAGAGCTTAGAATAAGCAGTTTAAGAAAACCTCAAATTAAAAAAACTCAGAAAATTGAAATATTTCTTGAAATCAATAAAAATTGGAATTTAAATTAAAATCTTGGATCTGTACATAAAATGTATTGCTTCCACCTTTTATGTTGCCTAAATAAAAAAACTTTTGCAGCATATTGCAATTTTCCCGGTAGCCCCTGTAGTTGTGATGACACTCAGACAGGCACAATTTTTTTTTTATTTTAAGCAGTCAGTGCTAAGTTGAAGGGAAATCCACCAAAACCGCTTGCCATAAATTTGTGGAGATATTAAGACTGGGTACGGATGGACAGATGTTTTGCATTAAATGTTTGAAACATGCTTCAATGATCCAGTGTTTTCAGGGTTTTATAACATTTCTGTTTTGGAGGACTGCTTAATCTCACACGTCCATTTATATATTTTGTTCATCTTTATTTTTTTTCACCTGCATGCAGACAAATCAGGAAGAACAGCTGAAGAAGAAGCTTCTGGAAGAACAGTTTGCTCTGCTGCAAGGTACCATAACCGAAGCAGAGAACATCATCCAAGATGCTGTCGCCAAGGTGGATGATCCCCTCCACATACGCTGCACCAGCTCTCCAGGTCTGACAGATGATGTCTCCTATTGACTTGAGAGATTATCTCTTAGATCAGTCAGCATTATGTCTGTGACAAATTCTTGAGCAAAGATTGTTTGTTTTTGGATGTTTTGTTTTTTCTTATTTTTTCTTTATTCTCCCATTTCTCATTCAAACACAGATTATCTCATAAGTCGGGCAGAAGCCACGCTGGGCTCCATCGACAAAATGAAAAAGGGACATGCAGATTATCTTCGTAACATGGCAGGTGAGTTTTCCCCAGCTTTGATTTTTGCTTGATCCGGCTAACTTCTTGATAATATGATTGGTGCGTCAGGTCTGCCTGTGTGTCCCACTGCTCTCTTGTATGCTCTTATAACCAGATGCAGGAGGGCTGCTGAGGGCACTGACCCAGTTCTCACATTTGGCTGCGGACACGATTGTTAATGGCAGCGCCACAGCACACATGGCACCCACTGACCACGCAGACAGTAAGGGACCTTCTCTCTGAAATAACATTATGACATACAAAAAAATATTTTAAGTACATTTTGTATGTTCAACTCTGCACAAGGAGCATTTCAAGGTTGATTTTTTTGTAATAGGTAGTGTTTTAAGTATGCAGGAACATGGCTGAGAGTTGATCTCCTAACTTTGTCCCTGTGCAGGACTGACGGAGAACTGTAAAGGCTGCGCATTGCAGAGTTTGCAGTATCTGAGGGAACTTAAATCTAAGACCACCCTCCAGAAAGCAGACCCAGCCTCTATTCGTATAATCATACAGAAGATCCTGCACTTGGGCCAGGTAAGGAAACATTTTACTTTCCATTTTATTTAAGCACCTTATTTTACATTGCACCATTTATCCCTCAGTTATTCCTTTTATTTCTAATTCACATTCCTGTAAAGACATGTGGCCAAAATTACCTCTGAATGTGCTTTCACAATGCCTGTGATCGGCTTATCAGAGATGCATGTTAATACTAACTGTAAATCATCCAGGGTTTCAGTGTGTGGTGCACTGAAAGGAGCTGCCACTATAGGAGACAATTTTCTTTTCTTTGTGTGGTTTTCTTTTCTACAACTTAAGACTTGGTTGTTGTAGAAACCGTACAGCAATCAAGATACTTGTAAAGATTTCATCTAACTTAACAGTTTTAGCCAATAGGCATACTTTTCTTTTAATTGTGACTAATTATTTTCCCCATTTGTACTTTGCAGGAGCTGCGGCCCAAAGGAATGGACGTCCGTCAGGAAGAGCTGGGGGATATGGTTGATAAGGAGATGGCTGCGACATCAGCAGCTATTGAGGAAGCGGTCCGCAGGATTGATGTAATTCATTTAAATCTTATTGTACTTTTATGCACTTATACCATGTAATGATCAGAACATGCTGATATAGATTCTAACTCTTAAATGGTTTTGAATTTAGGAAATGATGAATCAGGCGAGAAAAGACACATCAGGAGTTAAACTGGAGGTCAATGAAAGGTTTGTCCCGCATCTTTAACAGTTTAACACTTATTTTAACAGATTATTTGTCCTGGTTTAAAAAAAATGGCCGATATTAAAGTCAGCCTTTATATAGACTAGTGATTTTATTTATGAAAAACTTTATATTTTAGTTTAATACCTATTCTGATGTTTTTTGGTTTTGTTTTTTGTTTCAGAATCCTTTATAGCTGCACTGATCTGATGAAGGTACTGAGCTTTTCTCTTTTAACTCATTCCCACACCATCAGAGGCTGTCCTACATACTGGATCATTTCTTTCATCACAATCCCCCTGAACATATATGGGTTGTTCTGTGTTATTCTCTCCCTTTAGGCCATCCGCATGCTGGTCATAGCATCCACAGACTTGCAAAAGGAGATTGTGGAGAGTGGGAGGGTGAGTTGCCCATTATTGTAATTTTTAATCCAAAAACCGTAGCTAATTTATTTATTTCTGAAACTGCTTTCTGTTTCTGTATTATCTAATCGTAACGTTTTCCTCCTTAAGGGTGCAGCAACCATTAAGGAGTTCTATGCCCGAAACTCTCGCTGGACTGAGGGACTCATTTCTGCTGCTAAGGCTGTAGGATGGGGAGCCACAGAAATGGTGTAAGTCCCACTTTCCATTCCTGCCTAGTTGCTTAGTTATTACACTCTTGCTCTGTGGCATCTAAATAGGGATTAGATTGTCAACTGAAGTCATGTCCTCACCTGCTTTTTTGCAGAGAGTCTGCTGATAAGGTGGTGCTCCACACAGGCAAATATGAGGAGTTGATTGTCTGTTCACATGAAATTGCTGCAAGCACAGCACAGCTGGTCGCCGCATCCAAGGTAATGATCTAATTTCCTCTGCTGTATGGTGGCAATTAAAGTGTTGGATATAAGATTTCAGATGTGGGGGTACAACTTTTGTAAAATAGCAAAAGTGCAGTTGTTTTTTCTCTGTGGTTACATCAAGCTTTGAGTGTGTACACTTTGGATTCAAGTGTGTGAATAATGATGGGGGGGAAAGGCCATTATCGTCACTGGTGCTATGATGGTGTGGGTAAATATAGAGCCAAGTCTCCATTTTAATCCAGTTCAGTCAATGCAAATCATGACATTTATTTTTAATAGAAAGAGGAGTGGGGAGTCCACGCTAACACTTTTATTATTTTAAGTCCACTCAATTACCTTTTTTGCACCCTAAATTTATGTAATGGAAAGATTAAAAAAAAGAAGTTCATTCATTTTAAATTCATTCTTATTCGAGTGGGTGATAGCCGCTGAGGATATACCAGTTTTTTTAAAATCACTGGTCTATTTATGAGCCAGTGATAGTAAATCCCCGCTAACCCAGTAATGATATCAACCATTTTACATTACATCTGATCATTCATTCATTAGTGTTTTCATACATCTAAAGGTTACTGTATGTTTGTTAAATGGTGACTATTTCAATAATAAGTGTTTTATCCAGGAGAACTGATGCCTCATCGTCAGTATTTACATAATTTATGGACATTTATCCCAAGCTTGCAGTTACCATTTGTCATTTAGTAACAAACTAATAACCTGAGTCTTAATGTTGATGTTTTCTCTAAACTCGTCTGTTGGAAAACTGCCCTGGCTTCACTTTACTTCTCTCCTCCACACTCAGGTTAAGGCCGATCGCAACAGTAAGAAGCTGACAGTTCTCCAACAAGCCTCTCGCCATGTGAATGAGATGGCTGCTAATGTGGTGGCCTCAACGAGGACAGGCCAGGAGCACCTGGAGGACAAAGGCAAGTCCAGTTTGATTTGTGCACTATAAGACAATCACAAACTGTGAGCATCTGCCTGATTATGTCTGTTAATATGCTTCACATGATTAGAAACAATGGACTTCTCTGGGATGTCCCTCATCAAGCTGAGAAAAGAAGAAATGGAGTCACAAGTAAGTTGTGGATCCGAGGGATTGAGGAGTTCATGTCCTTTTTATTACTTTCACAGCTAATGTTTTTTCATCATTCCATTAACGCCAGGTTGTTTAGCTTCACCTGAATTGGGCATTAGGGTTGCAATAAACGGTTTGTTTATCTCCTCAGGTGAAGGTGCTGGAACTGGAGAGTCTGTTGGAGAATGAGCGTTTGCGTTTGGGCGAACTGAGAAAGAAGCACTACAATCTGGCAGGAGTTCCTCCAGAGCAGATTCCTGAGGGCAACGGCGACGCACCCTCCTATCCCGTCACAATGTCACCCAAACCCTCTAAGCCTGCTCTCATGAAGAAACCTGCGCTGGCCCAAAAACCAAATATCCCACCCAAATCTATGGTAAGGTTCATTTAGAAAATGGTTAAATAGGTAAATAAGATGCAACTTGTTGGTAAATCTTCTCTGTTTTTCTTTATGTTGTAGTTTAAGTGAATACTGGAGGTGGAGAATGATGCACTACAGAATGGCTGGATTGAGAAAGAACAGATTCTTTTAAGTTGCATGCTGACAATCTTTTGTGTCATCCTGCTTTTCACTATTTTCCTTTTAAAGTTTTCCTCATTTTGTTTGCCAAGATGGACCAGATCCCTGAATTTTTTTTATTATTATTTTTTAATATATATATATATATATAATCAATCCATGATGCCTTTTGGGGTATTCTTTTTCCATCACCCCCCCCCCTTTTTTTTATGAATAAAGTTGAACGCTTTTTCATTTTAAGGTTTCATTTTCT
>JAVQJG010213824.1:0-11585 GCA_036024015.1 Craterocephalus amniculus
AGAAAGAAAGAAAGAAAGAAAGAAAGAAAGAAAGAAAGAAAGAAAGAAAGAAAGAAAGAAAGAAAGAAAGAAAGAAAGAAAGAAAGAAAGAGAAACTTTTCAAATAGGCTTAACCAATACTTGATGCATAGTTAGTTTTTTCTTGTGTAAATAAGCGAATCAGCTGATCTGACCATCATTTCTCTTTTTTGGATAATAATTTATCAGTTTGCCCTGGAAGAGGAGGTCCCGCTCAGTTTTTAACATAAGAGTCATACTGTAGCTGAGACTATGTGTATGTCTGTTTTATTCTTGATAAAAACATATTGCAGTGGGAGTATGCATGCAGTAAAACTGGAATAGCTGTGTCCATGTGACCGTTATTCATGCGTAATTGTGCATCCATGTCAAAGAGCAGGGCCTCACATCGCAAGTTTGCACAGGGTGTCACAACCTCCCTACAACGGCCCTGCTTGAAATATTCACTTTTTACACCCTGTCATAACTGGATCAGACAGTTCCATGAACTGGGACAGTGTTCACAACAATAAAGATATCCCATAAAAAGGACCAATGCAAAATAACAATATTTCTTATATGATCTTCCAAGTATTGCATTTTTTAAAAAATGGTTAACAAAATTTGCTCTTTTGGCAATCCCATTCAAAAGTTGTTATCTTTTGAGCGTCCATTTACTGCACACAACTACTCAAAGGTAGTTCATATGACCCCACTTTAAAAGAGATGATGCTTATTTTAATGCTTTTGATGCTTTTAATGCTTTGAAATGATAGAAGATGTGAATATGTCAAGCGTTGTCTTGGCTTTTATTTTGTATTTTATTTCATTAGTGTTCAATATGGAAAAATTATTAAGTGAAAAAGACTAATTTACAAATTTAATGCTGAAGATTATTGAAGAAGATTGTTTGGGTAAATAGTGTGGTGTCACCGAGAATAAAGAATTCCTTCTGTAAGTGTTCTGTGATTTGCCTTGAAATGAGGTGGATTTTTACAAGCTCATGAGCCAAGTCTGTGAGACCCTAAACAAGGAGCTTATCTCATCATTAGAACTGATAACTATTATTATTTTATGAGGGTGCTCAAGTGAATAATAGAATAAACTAACAAGTCTGTTTAAAGTAGTGAGGAAGAATTGTTTCCTAGTGGAAAAAATGACAAGGGTAGACTTATATTTGATCATATTTTCTCTCTTTAAAAAGTCATCCATGGTGCTGTTCAAGAGTAACCAGCCACTGTCTTATGACTTTATTATTCTCTCTTAATCAGTTTATAAATATTTATGAAAAGCCAAAGCCACCCTGACTTGCTTCGGAGATTGACGCTGAGGTCTAGTTTGAGCGTTCCAAGGCAGGCATGGGTTGGGAGGAGAGAGATAGCAAGGACAGGAGATTTGTGACAGACCAGAGCATGAAACCCATCAGTTGATGAGTGGAAATCCCTACTTTCTAATTAATAGAGGTACACAGGCCAGGAGGATAAGGAGGATCAGGGAAATGAAATCAGCAAAAAGATACCATCACTCATTTCTGAGGTCCATTGTCACACTTCAGAATCTGCTGTAATGAATCACTCAAGCATTCTGCAGATACATTTGAATGGTAGGGGAAATTCATTGTCCAGTGGAGGACATTCGATAAGGATCTTTTCTCTTGCCTCTCCCTCTCCTTCAGCTTCTTCTTTCCCTCCTTTGTCAAAAAGCCCTCTGATCAAAAAGCAAAATCAAGGCTCGAGTAACAGGCATGCTGTCTGAAAGGCCGCCATAATCTGCAAGTGAACTGGAACTCTATCTCAGATTTAGGAAGGAAAAAAAAACAAGATTCAAGAAGTTTCTAGGAATTTGTTCTTGAGATCAATAGCAAAAGTTAGAATGGTTTTAGATAGTGGAGCGGGTTTGTTTCAAGCTGGACAGTTGCAGAAAAGACCCTGAAATGGACAGAAAAACAAAACTGAAACCATGACCTCTACTTTGAGGAAATCTGGTTGAAACTTATGTTATTGTTGGCTTGAACAGTTGCTGTATGAAGGAACGGTTCTGAGAGTGAGCATATATCTATGCTACATTATGATGAATGATTTTTATGCTGTGACCTTCTTGTACCAAAGCTGTGAAGTTATCAGAGCCATGTGCTATACAGCACTCTTTGCTATCATCATTGAAACACCAAACAAGATGAGATCTTGTGGGATAGTGATGTTCCATTCCTTCCAGAGATATCAGAGATAGAGTCAGGGTCAATGCTTGCTGAAGCTGATTTGGTGACATATGATGTCCCAACACATCATGGACCAAATACACCAAACCAGCAATCATCTGACACATCTGTGAACGTCTGGCAATCATATAATTAATCTTGCAATTAATAATAACATAGTTATGCGGATCTGATGACATTTTGTTTCCAGTCTTTTGGAGCCCCTTATTGTATATTTTATATACAACATATCATTGTATATTGTATATAATATATTATTGCATATTGTATATTCCCAGTCTTGGCCAAAGATTGACTCAGGGCTGGCTGTCAACAGTTTGTGAAAGCATCAACAAGTTTTATTTGAATCAATAACTAAGTCAAAGAAATAACAACTTGCACTGAAGATGATCAGTTCATGGACTCTGGAGAGTTTATTATCTTAACCAAGTACAGATGTCTAAGTCACCTGGACTATCTGCTGTTTTAAAATTAAGTCATTCTGTGACTAAACCCTGGCTTTTTTCTTTCTCTTTTTTATGTTCTTTTTATCCTGGCAGCAATGGTGTCAAACTTAATCCAGTTTCCTAACTGGTTCCCTTTTTGCCAACACAGCCCCCATTACATTCCATTCAGAAATGGTTTCAAAGTCTAATAGCCATTGCATGTCCAGGCATGTGTACATGTTATATGTTTTTGTATAATCAAGCTAGTGGCTATTTTAAAGACACACTACGTAACTTTCCAGCATTAAAAACACATGTTCCTGACTTGTTTGATGACACGGTGACATTTATCATGCACATTTCTGTGGCTTTGAAACCACTGCATCATATGCATTGGCTGTAGATCCTGTCCAATCAGACCCCTTCCCAAACCCTATATCTAAAGCAGAATTAAGAATAGTTGTTTTCCATGTAAACCTTAATTCAGAATGATGTCCAAGTAAACTGAAGGAGAATACTTAAATTAAAATTTATATAATTTGGAATAATTGAATTAATATCATGTCTTTAGTAGCGATGGGAAGTCCAGCTCTTTTCTAAGATTCAGTACTTTCAACTCATTTCCCTTAGAGAAGTCGGCTTTTTCAGATCCCAAATGCTCTTCATTCAGTATCACTCAAAGATTCTATCTAAGTGTAATTTAGCCATCATGGTTTGTTTGTTTGTTAGTTATCACACTTTTGTTGTAAGACCAACAATTTTTTGCATTTTTAAATTATAAAATATTGTTATATGAAATAATTTAATCAGACCTTTATACTAACAATTGAAAACAGAACCACACTGAGCTAATCAAGTCAATAAAGGCCAAAGTCTGAATATTATGACAGTTTATATTGATAAGTTCTCCATTTTTTCCTGAGACACAATTTACATCTGGCTTCCAGCTTTCTCTGTGTACCTGATCTGCACCACCACGCTCCCTGTCTTCTGAGAGACCCTTCCTTATGAACCTATTCTTTCCTCATGTGGAATTGACTGCATGGTGTGCCCATTAAAATAAAGTCCTACCCCTTTTAAAGATTTAGCTCTCTTAGACAGGAATCATTTCATTTCAGTTCAGCACAAAGAATCAGCTCATTTATGAACCACACATCACTACTGAGGCCTGTTGGAACGAAGCAGCAAACCAGCTCTTTTAATTCACTACAAAACATCAGGATCTTTTGTGCAAGACCAACTGTATCACTATAGCTATAATTTGGCTCTAATATAAATATGTTCTTATAGTATATGATTTCTGTCTTGTATTTCCTCAGCCGACTGTTGTGTCTCATTGCTTACATGACTTCCAAACTGTCTCTGTTAACATGCATCATAGAAAGAACTGAGGGATCTGGACATCCCTTTATTTGAAAAACATATTTCTTGCATAAATATTTCAAACATCACTCTAAATCTAACAATAGAAAAATATCCTTTTACAACTGTGATGATGCCCTGCCAGCATACAGTGTTCCTTTCAACCATTTTATGTTTATGAAACTCAAAATGACATTATATCTGTGCATTTATCATCCAAAAGAGTTTGTTCCTGTGTGTGACTCTGAGAAATGTGAAATGATTAAGTGTTGCATTTAAAATTCAATTAATATTATTTAGCAAACCTTGACCATATCGGTCAGGTAAAGGTTTGCTTCTCCTACTGTGAATTATGTTCTTTCTTGCTTAAAAAGATTATCACAAAGAGAAGTATATCTGAGTCTGAGTTCATAGGTATGCATACAGGTTTGACTTTTGCTGTGTCTTTCAGTCTTTGCTTTAGCTCAAATTAGTTTCCTTAAGTCAAATTCTACCATTTAATGCCAAATGATGGGTTTTTTGGCCTAACCTTAACCCAGTGTTTCTTTCTTCTTCCCCCTCTAATTCTTCTTTAATTTAATGGCCACACGTAAGCAAAGAAGTTAAATTGTGTCATTCAAGGTAAAAGATGAGAAGAAGAATCATTTTCTACAGATGTATGTTTTCAGAGCCCTCCACCAACACACCCTCCCTTTTAATAAGTGTTGTGTCTTGATAGGTTACAAAAGGGAAAAGGAATTTTTAAGAAAAAAAAAACCAATTAATGAAGCACATGTCCAACCTTTTCTTTTACTTCCTCCATTCAACAGAGCAAAATAAGTGAAATTAGTCTGCACTTAAATCATAAAAAGTTACAGAGTTTAATTAGATGTTATGTACTTTGGTTTGCAGATTGTTTGAGTATTATCTATGTATAAGTTTAAAGTAGTTTTCAACTACACTCAAAACGCCTGCTGTGGCCATGAAGACTTCATTTATTGTATAAAAAGGAAATGAAAAGAGAAACTATTCTTATGTTAACATACAATTTTATATCATGTACAAATGTCATTACATGTGAACACCAAAGCATAAAAAAATAATTCATATAGATGTATTACCTTTATTTTAACTGATGTTGGAAACTCAACCCTACTACTGTACAGGTTATAAACCTGTTTGCTTTAAAACTGTGAAATTCAATTATTTTTCTTTTTAAGAAAAAAACCAAGAAGTAAACTTTAGCAGCAAGCAAGCTCCTCAGAAATAAGCTAATGTGGAGATATCACAAACTCTCAAATGACCGAATGTGGCACAGTAAGTCCATGATGGGATTTTAGGTCGTATGCAGCACAATCTCAGGTTATCTCTGATTTGCATCATGTCTGATTATTACTTTGACATTTTTAAGATATTATGAACTACATTAGCAAAGGTGGGACAACCCATAAAAAGAAAGATGTCATTTTAACATGTTGATGGATTTTGTGGTGACACTGAAATACCTATTTATGATGTTGTATTTATTATTTTAGCGAATTCGATTGTAATTCTGGTCCTTAAAGCTAGATATTTCAAAGAGGAAGCCACGTTTCTTGTTCTGCTTATTTATAAGAGTGTTATTATCCAGTTCTTCTATTTTGATTCAACATAACTTTAGCTTTAAATGCATTTTTGGCAATAACCAAGCTTAATTCCTTAAATTTAAGTTTTAGTAAATATACAATATTCTAGATAAACCTCATTAGCCAGATCTAACCAGACTGAACCAGTAGGAACAAAAGCAGCTGCCACTCTACTCACCCTGCTTTCAATATTTTTAAATCACAAGCTCCTAAGTGATGATCTCAAAAACGATGATTCATCTGCAGCAGAAAAAGCTTAAGCATTAACCTCTGACCCACATGCAGAGTGCTTTTTTTTTTTTTTTTTTTTTTTACAAGAGGTGCCCGAAAAAAAGAAGGTTTTAAAACCTCTCGCCTGTTTGTAACTACAGTGCAACATTAACAGTTTAATCTGCTTCTTTTTTAGGAATAAGAGAAATGCAAGCCTAAGCCCAGCACATATTAGCTGCTTCTCACAGAGCTGGCAGCCTGAACACAGCTCCTCGACATCTCCAAGCACATAACCGTGATGGTGAAATCTAAAGACGACATGAAATGAGAAACAAAATGCAGCATATATCTTTCCATATCATGCATCCTCAGAGGGGATTTAGCAGAACTGCCTTTAGACATGACTATTCTTGTTTGCAAAATGCACCATGAGCGTGTTTCAAAAACACAAGTAAGTAGATATACAGTAGCTTACGTCTTCTCTCTTTTGCTTTTGTCTTTGTTTGCATTCCACTGATAATTTGAAGTTTTCAGTTTTCAAGTAGTTCAATTCAACCCAAGGGAGCAGAGCTCATGTGGAAAAAAAACCCTTCTTTAAACCTTTTTCTTTATATTTTACTTAAACTCATATATCCCAATGCAATTATTTCATATACTGTACACCCACTCAAAGTCTGCATATGAGATATGAATATAATTGTATGTTACTTTTTAATTACAGGAAAAATCTAACTTGTAAGATGATGGGCTGGAAGGTGCCATTGCATTGTTATTTTTTTCCCTTCATCCTCGTTTTCTGATTATGTGAGCTGGGCTCCTTTGCTAAGCGATGATAAGCAGAATTTCCATGTTCTCTGCATAATTAATCCATCTTTGCCTCTCTTCATGCCAACTCTGCCGTTATCGCGGGCACATGCCTGAATTGCAAAAGAATCCTCTCTTCAATTGGAACTTATTGATATTCCAAAAAAACTGGAAATCCTCATATTTAAGCCACAGATTGTTAAATGGATTAATTTCGCGGCAATCGCAAGCATCTAACGCGGGGAGACAGGCAAAGCAAATTGAAAGTGTCTCCTGTTTGTGGAGTTTTAGTCCCAAATGATAGGGCTCATTGGCATGTTTTTTTTCTCCATAGTGAAAATTACCATTTATTTGCATGCCATAAAATACTTTTATATGGTCGAAAATTCAGAGGAATTTCTTTCAATGCCTGTCGTTGGCTTCATGATAACAACTTCAGCTTCCCACATCTGGACGCTTTTGATACTGGGTGAAAGGAATGTCTGAATATTTAATATTTCTATCTGCTCTCATCGATGGTTTCACCATTAAGGATGGCTCTGCTGTTTGCATGGAGCCTGGCAGATGTAGATTTATTTTCTGAGCTGTCCACGGCCTGCCTTTCTCTGAATATATTGATGCACTTTTCCATTTTGCTTTGCACTGATGCCTCTGCATATGTAATAAACCAGCAGACACACTTATAAAATACATCAACAGACTGTATTATAATGCTGCAGTCAGATGTGGGTCTTCAGTTATTGGTGCACATATAGCAAAAAGGGGGGGGGGACATCAACTACACACATCAAATCAAATTTTCTTGACCTCGTGGAAATGAATAACATTAAATCACAACATGTCAAAACACAGGAGTTGCTTGTGTATAAATCAGAAAAATGGTTATTTCAACTCTTGCCATATGAACCTTCACCTTGCAAAGAGTGATGTATTAAAACAAGGACATGATGACTGTCACAGATAATGTAATGCACGTGTTAACTGATGTTTGATATTCAGCTTCAAAAATTCACATGAATTCTGTTTTCTTCTCAAAGCTGGCAACCTTCAGATGCAGATTTGAGGAGTGGTGCTTTTCCTCCGGCCAGAGGTTGGAGGATTAAAAAATATTCAGGAGGAGAATCGATTGTGTGAGCAGGGAGGAAAAGAAAGAGGAGGCTGGTTATTTAAGAGGATTCAGTGAACAAAATGTTCAAAATATTCTGACCTGTTTTAGATGGGCAGAGATTTAAGGGGATATCATTTTGATGTATTAGATTATGAAGACATTAAATCAGTTATTATTAAGTAGGATTTCACCAGCATGAGGATATTTTTTCTTAGAATGGCTTTGCAAATCATGTACTGTAAAAGAAAAAAAAATGTGCAGATCTCATGATGAGTGATACTTTTGAGTTTCTTTACTTTATTTTACAATTACAGTAATATAAATAAAGACATCTGCATTATTCATTTTTATTATCAGTTATTCTATGATAAATTATTTGATATCACACAGGTGTCAGTAAATAAAATATATTTTAATACTAAAGACTGAATCCAGTTTTAAAATGCATTTATAATACTGATTTCAATACATTACAATAAAACTGAGTCAGTGGCCATTTTTAAAAAGATAAAAGGTGGTTTGGGTGAGAAGGAAAAGGTTCCACTGTCAGATCAGTTTTTCTCCTCTTTCAGTCCTGCAACAGTAATATTTTAAGAAATGAAACCTCCTTAAACCAGAAGGGACATTTATGATTTTAATCCATAAAAAGCTTGCCGGTTATCCCCTGGAGGTGTCACAATCTCAGCTTTTGACCGCGTAAAAAGAAGCTGAGATTAGCTGTAAGAATATACTGCCCTATAGTTCTCTCCTCCTCTTCCTCCTACTCTTAAAATGTGCTTTTTATTTACAGATTTACACACTCCCAATGGGAGGAGCATAGTTTGTTCATCCCGCCCTCTTTTACTACTTTTATCACTCCCCTTGACTTTAATATTTTGGTATAAACTGAAGATGCTGTGGTTTTAGTTTTTTTTTTTCCTCTCCCCTTTTTCCTTTCCATTTTTGTTTAGCTCCCTGGTAATGGAAGGGATGGGAAGAAGATGGAAAAAGGAAGGAGGGGAGGGTGGGGGGGATGCTACTGGATAGCGGTACGGAGAGTGAAGCCTCCCTGGAAAGAGCTGGCGCTGAGGCCTCCAGGGCTGCGGGTGGTTTTGGCAGCCCAGCCAGCGGAGTGGGCACTCTCTCAGACATCTGTTTGCTCACTGCTGCTGGAGCTGCTGGCTGGCAGGATGGATGGATGGATGGGTGGATGGATGGTGGGGTAGTGGGATGCTGGAGAGGTGGAGCATTAAGCCACAACCAGCATAGGCACCGGTAACTCTCTCCAGACCATCAAAAACACAATTTTATACTCATGAGAAGTCAGAGGCATCGCATTTACATGATGGCATGTCAGAACAGTTTGCTTTCTTTTAGAATGTGGATGCCTTTGTGGGGATGTGGTGCTTCTTCCAGAGCATCCAAGTATGCAAATTTTAATTTAAGCAGCTATTTATATGTCAGAAGCATCTTGTTAGAATTTTTGACTCCTCATTTCAGTTCCTGAACATCTTTTTCCTTCTCCCTAATGTCTTTCTTTTTATATTACAGCCTTTTTCTTATGGATGACCAGAAGCATATATACCCCAATGTGGCCCCCCACATGGCTCTATGCTCCACACACACACACACACACACACACACACACACACACACTCAGAGACTTCACTTTCTCACGAGACAAACCAATCCCCCAACAGCCAGAGGGTGACATCGCAGCAGGCAAACTCATAACACCGATGTCCAAAGTTGAGCTGCTGAGGCTGCTCTTTAAGGACCAAGTCCCTGTCCACGCGATGGCTGTCACTCCCAGCGCCACTGGACATGTGTGATCCCTTACAGAAATCAAGGTAGTAATTTGTCATGCCAGACCCCCTGTGATATTACTCAGTCAGCACAGCAGCTCATTTCTACACTGTAGGAAGAAGCCTGCAGTTGTTATTAATGCAACATATCAATCGAAGCTTGTCAGAAGATTAAAACCTGAGAGCTGGTTCAGTTATTGGGAGTGTGGATCGTTAAAGATGCAACTGTTGGATGCAATTTGGCTTTTTAGGGAGGTGGTGAAATTAATAAGGAGATTGAGTCTTTTTTTTCTTTTTGCATTATTGTTTGTTTGTTTGTTTGACTCAGATGAGGATTTTTTTAAACAACATGGCAGCGTGATAGTTCACTCTGTTCTGCTTTGACTCTGCTTATAAAACCTAAAACAGTTCATTGTATCATGTGTTACCTCGACTTTGTCTGAATCTCTCTAGCTTAAAGGGCCACAACTACTTTTTAAATACTTTGATTTTTTTTTAGTTATTATTGGACAAACAAATGTATCACTTGCCTTATTGCTTCATTTATTTATTCATTCCAATTTATGGGGCAAACTTTAATTTATTTGAAATAAAAAATAAGATCAAGTCTCATGTATTACACCCAAATAATTCTTGTACTGTATAATTCTTTTGTCATTCTATTGTTTTTAATTGCCTGCTGTTATCGTGCTGAGTATTTTTTTTTATTTGTAGACAACTTACAATGAAAAATGAAGGTGTTGTGCATCCACATCAGCCTATTAAGATTAATAAAATATAAAGCATAAAAAACAAAGTAATAATTGCATCACTTGCACAAAACTTTATTATTTTATGTCTAATCATCAGGAGCAAATTTGCTTCGGGGCTCTGGCTGAGACAGGTGCAGGTAGGAGACAAGCTGATGTAGAAGAAAAATGGGCGCATCAATGAGCCAAATAACATTGTTTTTAAGAATGAAGACGATGAAGCCAGCAGACAGCCCACAGCCGCTGCCCCAGCACTCACTGCAGCTGCCCAAATGTGACTTGGCAGTTCTAATCAAATGATTTAGCACATTAAATCAACCTTTCCCCCTATAATCAGATTATGAGAGTGACCTGTGCTGCATCTCCACAGCATACAGTATACCTTCACCTATTAATATGAGCAACCTTGTGTCAGTGATTTCCCTTGCGATGGAAACAGTATCATGTTAATTATCACAACCATCTGGTCTGAGCAGTGGAGAAAAAAAAAGAAAGCTTTCTCTTTCCTCTTGCAGATTTGTACCTGCCAATCAAAGTCGGCTTCAAACAAGCCACTGGGGCTCAGGAACAGCACAGAAGACCCACGCTTCAGTCTCAGAGGATTTAGGAGTGGCGTTAAATTAATCTTGAGCTGGCAATTTGACTCTCCTCTCTCACTGTGTTGTTGCTCCTACCACAAATCATTATTGATTTTGGTGCCGGGATCCTAATATGGCCAGTAAAGGCTATTTATGGACGCTTAACATGGTCATTCTAGAGTGTCTGTCACTGCTGTATTGTAAACCTTGTAATAAGTTTCACTGGAAATAATTAAGATGTGTTTTTAACATTTATGTGGAGCATGTATGACAGAAAAAGTGTAAAAAATTACACTATCATTTTGCAGCACATCTCTTTTTTTAGCATAATTCTCCCACTCCTTTTCATCATAAACATGGAGTGTGCCGTTTGACAAAGGTGGGATACTGAGATGATTCACGTTTTATGACAACGTCCCATGACATCACCATGTTTGCATCGAGACCAAAGCTGCATATGAGGCAGAAAGAAAAAGAGGGGGAGGACGAATCGAGGAGACTTACAATACAAATGCTCTCCTCAAGGTGAACCACCGCTGACCCGTCTGCCACATAAATTATTCTGTAGTTTCAGACTCCATTCCAAAGTTGGGGAATTGGGTTACAAGATAATTTCACAGGCCACTTGCTTGTCTTCCTTGGCAGTCCAACTGGCTAATTGAAGAGAATGATTTCCAGTTTGGGCAACTATTCAGAAAATGGTAGTCAAAACCTGGATGATTTGAAGTTTCTGTCCTTTTTTCTGC
>JAVQJG010213833.1:0-10389 GCA_036024015.1 Craterocephalus amniculus
CAGTTATCAAACACACTTTTATTTTGAAAATATTTTCTTTTAAACTAAATGTTAATGCCAGAGCTCATTAATAAAGAAAGTTTAAATGATGATCTAGGTGCTTTTAGTGATGAATGGAAGTAATTGTGATCAATCACTCATTATTTTGCTTTATATCGTTTCATATCGATCATAGGATCCTAGATCAAATCGAATCGAAATCGTATCGTGACTGAATTTGAGATATCGGCAAACATCGAATCGCTGTATCACTATATCGATATAATATCGTATCGTGATCAAACCAGTGACTCCCACCTCTATTAAATAATCTAATTTCACAGTTATTAAAAATTAATTGGTGCATTACTGCCACCCAGTCGACTGGAGAGTGGACCAGAAGGTTTCCAAAGCAATGCTTCCTCTGCCTGCAGTGGACTGCTGACCTGTCCAGGGTGTACCCCGCGTCTCGCCTGATAATAGCTGGGATAGGCTCCAGCCCACCCGCCACCCTGAAATGGATTAAGTGGTACGAAAATGGATGGATGGATGGTTCCTTTGCTACATTCTCCCATTTCATTTCTGCATGATTTCACCTGCTGGGAATTTGTCTGTAATGTTTGGTCTATCAGCGGGAGGCTGGACACTGCGAGGTCCAGAAAACTGCTGCTCCCTGGATATTTTCTCTTCTTCAGACCGTTCTCTGTAAACCCTAGAGATGGTTGAAGGTGAAAATGCCAGTAAATACTGAAACCACAGACAGGTCACTTAAATCTCATTTCTTCCTCACTCTAATGCTCAGATTTAACTTTAGCAAGTCGTCTTTACCATGACTACATGCTGAGTTGCTGCCATGTGATTGGCTGATCAGATATTTGCATCAACAGGTGGAACTGACAAAATGAATATTGAAGAGTCTGATGCTCAACTTCAGCAAGTCATCCTGACCACATCTACAGGACCAGATGTGTTGAGTTGCTCCCGTGTGATTGGCTGATTAGATATTTGTGTAAAGTAACTGAATAGGTGGGGCTGAGTAAAGAACACACATGTTAAGTATTTTCAGAGCAGAGGATTGAGGGATGACACTTCACCAAGTGCAGAAATGACATCATCATGCATCATTTAGCCGTTATTCAGAACATGCAGCCGCTTTTTGTTTGTTTTTCTTTTGTCCCTGCTGGTCCTGATAATGACCCAGAATCAGCTGCTGCACTGCAGTCTTGGCAGATCCAGAGAAAACTGCAAGTAAACTGATCCATTTAAATGCTTCTGGACTGGATTCTAAGTTTAACTCGATGATGGGGATTGGGATAACACTATGCACTCCTGCTTTAGGGAAAATGTGTTTCCACACCGTGACTGAGATCCCAACACTGTTCTCAGCTATGATGGGTTAGACTTTCTCAGTAAATTAAGCCTTAATCAGAGCAGCGTCCATGGAAATGATCAGGTTGATATCATTTTATTCTCTGTGAAGATACACTACAAAAAATAAAGTTCTGCATTTAGACCATCACAGACTTTTGCTGCCTTTGAGAGTCCCAGTCTGTCCAGTCTTCCCATAACTGGTCTGGATCCTCAATCTTCTTCTGTTTTTGGCCAAAGACTCTGATCCCCTCTGACTACGTCCATCTATCTTTTTGCCGGTCGGTAGTTAACAGCTTTGTCTCAGCCAAATAAATTAGGACCAGCACAGCTTTTTACTGCCTAGCTGGGCACAGAAAGCATCTAGTCACCATTTAGGAGCTGCAGAGTCTAATTACCCCGTATCTGCCAACATGGACAGCATGTCTGGAATATCTGGACGTCATGTTAGAGCAAATCTCAAAAAACTTCTCATATTCTCCAGAATTATTAATTAGCTCTCAGCAGCATCACAGCCCCTTGTCTCTACAGGATGGGATATATGCAAATGTACACAACAATGTTCTGCCAAAACGTTTGATACTAGAGCCCACCACTAGTTGTGGTAAACCACACTTGGACTCTGAAATAGCAGAAAAGCCAATCTGCTGGTCACAATGTAGCTAGGGGTGGGACAATACATCCATCTATATCAATCATATGGTCAATGAGTCAATGATAGTGATCCAAAATTGGCCAAAAATCGATAGGGTAACCAGTTATCAAACGCACTTTTATTTTGAAAATATTGTCTTTTAAATTGAATGTTAATGCCAGAGCTCAGAATAAAGAAAGGTTCTGGTTCTAGTTGATCTAGTTGCTTTTTGTGATGAACAAAAATAATTGTGATCAATCACATGTTATTGCTTTATATCGATCGGTGGACACTAGACCAAATCCAATAAAAAGCATATGGCGACTGAATTTGATTTATCGGCAAACATTGAATAGCTGTATCATTGTATTGATATAATATCATATCGTGATAAAACCAGTGATTCCCAATCCTAACTGTAGCAACAGTCTGTTGCTAACTGTTAAAACACAAGTGTTTGTCACAGTGCAACAGGGAGGAAATACCATTAAGATGCCGGTAGATGTGGACAAGGTCTAACAGGTGCTCTTCAAAGCCATCTGCCTCTATGGTTACCTCTGGGCTCATGTTCATACTCTTCTTCACGTGAGCGCCTTTACCATTCAAGATATTATTGAATATATTAAAGCTTCACAAAAAGTTAGACCAGTGGTTCCCCAACATTTCCAGCAGCTGTCAGCTGGATGTATCTTTCTTAGAGTGTCGTAAAACTCCTGTTTACATCAATTATTGCACAATTTGACTCCTCAACACCTGTGTTTTCAGGACGCCTTGAACGCATCATCACTCACTTTCGGCATTTTTGGTATTAAAACATCTGGAGCCGTGCAGCACAGCAGTAGTTAGTTTACAGCAGACATGGGGTGAGGTGAGGTAAGAGGAAATATACAGTGACCACTGAAGTCAAACGTTTCGCAAGTCTTTTGTTATAATAAGAAGGAAGATAGAAAACTCTGTTAGCCAACCAGAGGGGTGTCGTCTGTCATGTGTATGATGCTTGGAAATGTGATCAAAAATGAGTTTTGTTAATAATTTTTTACATTTTTTTTTATAGTTTCATGTTTATTACAAATGAAACAATCTTCTATCTCTATCATATAG
Source organism: Craterocephalus amniculus (assembly GCA_036024015.1). NCBI lineage: Eukaryota > Metazoa > Chordata > Actinopteri > Atheriniformes > Atherinidae > Craterocephalus > Craterocephalus amniculus. The sequence continues at coordinate 3,083 of JAVQJG010213833.1, forward strand.
AATTGCATTTTTCTTTTAAGTTGGATTTATTGGTTTGCTTTATAGAAAAAAACGTCGAATATATCCTTTACAGGGAAAGAGAAGGGACGAAATGATTTGAATGTTTAACAACCAGATGTGGCCTTGTACATTCACTGTAATGTGTTAAATAGCACCAGGAATTAAGTAAAATTGTTGACAAATCACTAAAGAATCACATCCTGAATGGCGGTGAATCGGATGGCATTGTATCAACAGGCTCCTTCGCTGTATCATTAACGTAATCTCATTGCTGGCAGCTTATTGAGATTAGAGCTGTCCCCATCCGATACCAGTAATGGGCATCGGTGCCGATACCAGGTGATCAAGATTTTCTATCCAGCCCTTTAACCTGACCAGCACGCTTGGTACACCCCGTACGAGATCTCCCTAGGTTTTTTTTATACTGGGTTTACTCAGGTTGTTTTTTCTTACAACAGAAATGTTAAATGTGCCGTGTGTTACACAAAGTCTTTAATTAATTCATTGGTTAATTATTACTGAGTCATTTTTTCCTCACCCCTTCTGTCGTGGACTTTATCAGTTACACCTTAAGGTTTTGAGGTGAGGTGTGACAATATTTTGCTCATAACAAAATGTCAGTATCGGTATTGGGTATCTACCTATACTTAACCCTCTGTATCGGTATCGGAAGTGAAAAAGTGGTATCAGGACAGTCCTAATCCAGATGCATATCGAGTCGTCACAGTGGTGGGGATTCATGTCCCTAACTACCACACAAACCTAAATGCTTAAAAAGAACTGCATGAAGAATATCTTGCTTTGATGCCCCCTCCATGCCATAACTCTGGAATACCTAAAGGTGCCTGCCCCCCAGTTTTGGAACCTCTGAGTTAGACGGTGCAGATCATGAGAAAAATGTAGGATATTTAAATCTGAATGATTGTCAACAAACATGGAATATTTGCTTTAATGTGTACAGCATTGCCAACCACGAACCAGAAAAGCTGCGGGCTAAATGTATTCCAGGGAATGCTGTCGATCTCCATCTCAGTCAGTGACACAGAGGCAAGACACAAAATTTCCATTCACACCAATAACTCAATTAAGCACTTCAACTGTACATCAAACAGAAAAAAAAACCCCCTAAAACAAACAAAAAGCCCAGTATAAAACGTTTTCAGCATTCTTGTGCACACGCCTGGTTTTTATCCCAATAAATGCCACTGTTGTCCCTGAGGACAGCATCGTTTCTACAGGACTGCTGAGGTGGCTGCAGATTGATTCACAATAAGTCCACCAGCAACAAAGCATGTGCATCATTAACACCCGCATCATGATGACAAACATAAATATTCATCCTCTGAATTTAATTTCCTCTGCCAGGACCAGCCGCCCCCACATGAGGCCGCGGCAGAGGACCAAACCTGCTGTCTGGCTCTGGGGGAGCAGGTGGAATTTATTTAGTAAGGACTGGCAGCAAGAGGAGGCCGTTTCTCATCTGGCCGTTCAACAATTCAACACAGCAGCGCTCCACATGAAGGCGTGCGGGGAGCGCCCGCTCTCTGATGTCCGTGTGCCGACACACTCCAGCTGTACGCAAAAGCTGTGTTAATATGAAAGTCTTAATCAAAATGACTTAAATTCACCTCAGAAATAACCGGGAAGGAGGAGATGTGTGGCGTTCCGACTGATTTTTAATTCCTGGTGGAAGAGTTTAGAAATGCTGGAACAATTCTCCAGATGAGAGGTTTAACTATGGGATGGATCTCTGTTTGTTTATACTTGAACAGGGTGGGACGTAAGCACCGGCGAATGTAAAAAGAATAATTTAGTGCTGGTTGTTTGAAGAGATCTGAACATGAATCTGTCAGTGGCTCCAGATGTTCACGCTGGCAGCCACAGGCCGATTGTTTCCCCTCACCACCTGAAACCTCTCCAAATGAATCAGTTATTGCATAATTCTGTAAAAACAAATGCTTTCAAGATCAAATACAGCGACTTTAGAAAAAACAAAAACAAAGTGTAAGGATAAAATCTGAAAATTTCTGCCACATGATCTCGTGGAAAATACAGAAATGGGTGAGGAGGACGTGCTGGGAGCGGGGCTGTGATGGCGTCTACAGGTTGTCTTGGAATTCCAGGCAGGCGAGGCTAAGTGACATCATTATCAGTTTGTTGGCGCTTCAGTTGCACCGACTTGGAATAAACAGATGCCTCCAAAACAACACAGTTGTGAGCGTCTACATCTACATGCTGGTAAAACTAGTAAATCACAGACTCACCGTAAAAACATGCACCATGAAACTCCAGCAAGTTTTAGCAATAACTGAATAACAAATCAGACACTTAGATGCAATTTTTCATGTGTAAAGAGGTAATTATGACAACAGAACCCTGGGGTTTACACTAGAAACCTAACAGACACAAAATCTATCATATATCATTTTAATAGTGGTCCAAGGTGCAGCCATTTCTAAATCTGGTATCCCGGTGTCCTCAGCAGATCATGAGTTGCCGGACTGGAATTCCAAGATTGCTTAATCATTTCCGGACAGATTATCTCAGAATTCTGACTTCCGAGGACAACTGGAAGGCAGTATGAGCGTGGGGACACCCATCAAACTCTGAGCTGCTGGTGGCTACAAACTCACAATGCTAACAGGAGCTAGTGAGCTAATGGAAGTAGGCAGGCTGAAGCTAGGGCGCACTGCTAGCTGGACCGCTAGCGGCAACTAAGGATGGCCATTCTCTTAAAATGACTGAGCTTTTGGACTTTTTTTGCCGAGGGTAAAATAAAGTTACCTAAGAGGAATAATTCTGTAGCCTGAAACATAGACCCACAACTCCTTCAATTCTCCTTATTCTTTATAAAAATCATTGAACTATGAAATATTGCAGCATGTCCAACTCAACAAACTGAATCAAAAATGTTTGTATGTTCATTTTCATCCCTAGATTTATCTTGTGAAATGTTTTGTAAATGAATCAAAATTCCCAGAATAAATTTTCAGTCCGAATAAGAGAAAATGAAGATTTACAATAAATTCACAGTTTTTAAGTTTGCTCCTTATTAGTCTCAGAGGTGATTTCAGACTGTTGAATCTTTCTCATGGCCTTAAAGCAAACAAACATGAAAACATAAGTCTTCACCCCATCCGTTATGCAACTGGAGCTTCATAATTCAGGTAATGCAGATTTTCTTTACCTTTTATTTCAAGGTTCAACACATACAATAATGCCATTGTCTGCTCACATCCTGCCAAACTCACAATTTCATCTTCCACAACCATAAAACTTTTTTTACTGTTCTCTCAAAATAAATGCACTTCAAAATAAAAGGGCTGTAACTGCTCTCAGAAACTGAACAATTTCACAACTGATTGGAAAATACCAGTATATATCAAAAAACGAAAGAACCAGGAGGTCTATAATGACTACATGCGTAAATGGGTGAAAGTTGGCGGGATAAAGAGCTTTCATGACAAATCCTGCATTTTTTCTGCTCCTCTAAGTTCACATTTTGGTGTTTTTAAAGCATTGTTGCAACATGTGTTTCGTATAAACATTCAACAACCAGCTCCATCAATGCCTAGTCCAATATATGTCGTCTTCATCAGAAAGACTGCTGGCACATCCTGGTGAATGAGGCTAAATAAGCTCGGTTCAAATGTTTTAGTTAATTTCTTTATCAACGTGTAATAACAGAGAAAGCAACATTTAGCACCACAAGCTCTACTTTACACGAAACCAAGCAGAGACTATTAGAAACTTAAATAAAGTGATTTAGAAACTAGATGCACAATATTATCAGCATAATATCGTTATCTGACGATTAAAGCATCAAAATCAAATATCGGTTATCGACCATTCCATCGATATGATGAACCGATAAAATAACAGGTGCTGGAAGAAAATGATGCAATTTGACATGTTGTACATGATGAAAGATGAAATATTTTTCTATCAAAAAGAGCGAATATTAAATCATATTCAGCTTTTTTTTTTACATTGCTTTTGCCAACAGGCCAATATGACAAAGACTATGCAAGTGATACTGCATTTTAATTCCACAATAATAAGGTATCTCAGTGAAAATTATTGGTATTGGTTATCGCCTAAATAAATGGTAAAATACTGGCATATCAAATACTGGCCAAAAATCCAATATCATGCTCTCCTTTTTGGAGACCTTTAAACAAGTTATCACTGAAGCTCCATTTGATTCTAATAAATGGTCCACAGCCCACTTTTCTTAACGTCTTTACATGAAATCCTTCCCTAGCTCTGCTTTTTAAAAAATGATTTCACAAGGAATCCCAAATTAACTCAATTAGTTTCATTAAATGATGAAAATACAATGCCAACATAATGTTCCAGCAGTTGTTACGTGCTCATCAATGCATACACTCTGATCTGCAGTGAAGTAGGTTGAACACCTTTTCATGTGACACAGATATAATCAGGCTTAATACAAACAATAAGGAAGAAAAGACATCGAAAAAGAAGAGAAAAATAACCTAACATTGAGAGACTAATGGCATAAACTACAAACACTGGACAATCATTCTGCAAATAGGAAACTACATTTTGAACTGACTGGATCCAAGTAAAGAAATAAAAAGCCAATGAACTGACTCATCTTAAAAAATGCTGTTGTGCTTCAACCTGATCTCCTGAAGAATCCCTCCACTTTAAAATGTCTTTAGTTGTTTCCAGTAATTAGTCGTTTCTTAATATTGTGTAGGCTGTTGCAGCATTGAACATGTAATCCCCGCATCAACATCAGCAGCTGAACAGACAGCAGGAGCATCTTCTCGACTCCAATGACACTTCTATGTAAGCTTTCAATGACACTGGAGCTGTCAGGCGGCTAATGTAAACACAACCGAAAGCAGCCACTTCGTCAACTTTCCCGCCGCAGACAGCGACGCTAAATCGGTCACGGGACCGTCCACTCCGGCCAGACTCCATTTTTTACCTGTAGTTGTAGGAAGGGAACTTGCTGCTCTCTTTCAGCATCATCTTGTACAGAGAAATCACCTGAGCTCTTGTGGACGCCGCCATGATGTTGCTGACAACGCTGCTGTCTCCCTCCGCGACGATTCAAGCTTAAGGACCCTTCATTTAAAGTGGCTGAGTAAAGCCTGAGCAAAAACAGAACGGCAGTCTGTTTGTTGTTACATTTTGTTCATGTTATTAAACATTTATCTACAAATAAAACCTTAGATTTAATTTTGGCACGATACAATTCAGTCAACATTATTGTAGAGTTGATTTGTAGAGAAATACGGACACAGGCGCGCCACAGCTGACTTTACTTCAGCCCAACGCAGGAGTGGATCAGAAGGTGAGTTAGCTTTGCTTTCTTAACCTCTAAAAAGTGTTACTTAACGCACAAATGTCGCGTTTTTATGAATAAATTACGATGTGATGTTAAAACGCTTGATTTTACAACACAAACTGGCATCCTGTTGGGCTTCGCAGACCTTTATTTCCTTCTCAGAAAGTCTTTGTTATTGGTCCACATGTGAGCTGTTCTGCTTTACACACGTTTGACAGATCTGCTGCTGAGAAGTTAGCTGATATAAACTGTCCTTCTGGAAGATTCCTCTTACACAAAGCTAGCAAATGCCTCTGAAAATTTACGAAGTGAACACGGGTTTCCGTAGAGACACGTGCTACTGGTTTCTGTGATCCTCCTATTAAGTTACATGACTGTAACCTCTCTCTCTCCAAGTCCAAAACTGATTAATACTAATTTAGGGATTCAAAATCATCACTTGATGACATATGGCTGCAACTATAAATAACAAGCATCAGTCTCATCACATATTACAGTTTAACATTTTTTATTGGACTGAAACTAAACAAAAAAGCAGGAAAATGTGTGTGTGGAAACAATGAAGCATCACCATATAGAGTACAAGCAGACTCATCCATTAGAAGTTCATTTTCCCACAAGCTCAGAGTATTCCAAGAAAAACAAAGCACAGAGATAAACATAGTATGAAACATTTGAGCAATCTTGTTTGTCTTCTTTTGATTTACTCCTTTATTCAAGCAGCTCATATTAGAGGCATGAGGTGACCTCAGACTCCATCATCTTCCTTAGTGTCTGCCTCCTTTTCAATCTAGAGCTCATTATTGTAGAATAAAGAACTGTCAAACTCAGGCTTTTATCAAAATGTGTTTGATATTTTCTGATCATCGCACCTTCAAATGCCCCCCCCCCCATATTTAAATATATTTCATTTTATTTCTTTATTTGTTATTCATGTGGAACAAATGAACAAATATCATTATCAGGACAAGCAATGTAGAAATAAAAAAGATATCACGGATAAAAACATCAATCACATCATGTTCAAAGGGTTTTAATAGGCTATAGACTAGCATAATGACAGATCAGCGTGGATCAAAGTGCAAGTGGACTGGAATGAACCAGAGAACTCAGAGAGTCAGGGGAAAATAAGAAATAAGTGAATCAGAGCAGCGTCATGATTTCCTGATATCTCAGTGTGTCTATTCATTACCCTTTTTTAACGAAACAATGCAAACAGATGGAGAGCACATGCAGAGTAACTTGACCCCTCCTGGGTGTAGGAGACTAACAAATTCATGGAGACGTTTTTTAAACTCTAGCTGCATCATATGGTTGTGTGTGGTCTGATGTCACATGACTTTAATCATACTCACAGGTTAACATGAATGTTAAAAGTTTGGGTTTGGAGCTTGTGTAGAAATAACTGATATGAGGATGCAACTGTTGGTAAGTATCCTGGAGAATACCTGCGTGTGTGTGTGTGTGTGTGTATGTATACAGTAAAGTCTTTAGCTGTCGATGTGTAAAAGGTCAGAGACAATTCCTGCTGTCTTTGAGTAAAAAGGTTATGGCTGCTGCTGGTGTGTGTGTGCGTGTGTGCGCGCGTTCACACAAACGCATTCATATGTGTGTACGCAGAGTACTGCTCATGTGTTCCTCTGGCTGGTGTTTGTTGGTAAAAAGCCAGAGTGATAGATGCAGCCATTTCCTCCAAGGTTTCTGTTGCATTAGAAAAAGTCAGAGGAAATAACAAAATCCTGAAGAAAGAGATGTTTTCTACAGCAAGAAACAAGAGGGAGAAAATGTTATCACCTTCTGGATGTAAAAAGAGTCTCAAATCATCTGATCCACCTGTTCAGTTGCTTATTAACAGAACTATCTGAACAGCCAATCACATGTCAGCATATAAATGCATTTATTCAAGTAGACATGGTCAAGATCAGTGGGGGGGGGGGGGGGGGGGGGGGGGGGGGGGGGGGGGGGGGGGGGGGGGGGGGGGGGG
>JAVQJG010213838.1:0-25299 GCA_036024015.1 Craterocephalus amniculus
AAAATTGTTTCAAAAAGAAGAAACGAACTAAACCCAAGCAGAGTTGAACAAATACTATTCCTGAATAAAAATTAGACAAAATTACCTTTTGTTTGTTGTGTTAATTTTACAAGCTCTTACCCATTTGCATTGTGGTATTTATTAGTTAACTACATCAGTTTCAAGTTATAGGAATGTGTTTGTGCATGATGTAAAAATCATGTTCCTTTTTTATCCATTGTTTCACACATGAAAGAGTCCCAAGCAAGGCCACAATCACACCGTGATACAGGCTTAAGCAAAGAAAGTTCATTAATCAAAATTATTTATCAAATTTATTTTATTCATGTTCAAAGCACCACAGTAGTCCAATATCAGATCTGTCAAATGATACTTAATAGATGCTCAATAGATTCGGAAATCATACTAAAGCAAATTAAGCTTCTGGCGAACAAATTTCATCCAACAAGACTGTGTTGAAAAGCTTTGCGTAATGAATCTTTTTTTAATACAAGCTTCAATGCTTCATAAAAGCTTAATTTTGCAATCACTACTTACCGGTCTGGCTCACCGGTGTGCAGTGTGGGAGCAGGCACGGTGAAGTGACAGCAGAGACAGCCAATCACAAAAGAGAAGGCAGAACCAATGGTGGGCGGTATAAACTAAGGGAGGCAGGCTTGAGCTTTTCCGCTGGGTCCTAGTGCTCGACGAATCTCTGTTTAATGTAGCGAAATATTGCTTTTGGACAGTTACAGGGTACAGGGTACCAAAACGGGCTTTTGAAAAAGTGCAGGGGACATGTCCCCTGTGTCCCCCTAAAACTACGTCCATGCTGCTGTCTGTGTTTGTCTTTCCCTTTTTTAAACTCTGTTCCCTCCCTTAGACCTTGTATTCCCTTCTGCTCTGCTTCCAATTTTCACATGCCCTTGGTTTTCTCACCTATCTAGCATACAAGTTCTGCCACTTACCTCCCTACTTTGATGCTTCTCTACCTCTTCTCGCCCATTTTCTCCAATCGCTTCTCTTAGAATGTATTTTATGGTTTACAGGCCAAATCTGTCATTTTCACATTGTACTACATTTCTCTCTGTCCTGTAGGGCTCATTTCTGTGGTACAGGAACAGAAAAGAAAAAAAAGAATCAAGAAGAGAATAAAAGGGACTGTGTCATTCAATGCACAGGGAAAATTATAGGCCAAATTGTCAAAAAAAAAAAAGAGAGGTAATTTTAGTCCACTGTACCAAAATAAAAACTATAGATACAGTAGATATGGTAAAAATATGTAAAGAGGGTATCACAAATTTTTCTCTGATGACCCCCTACCATAAAGCTCTGGACCCTCTTCCTACCCTGTGTTGAAAGTTTTGTTTCATGCTTTCATAAGCTGCTTCTCACCATAAATGATGGATAGTGACTGAGTCCTTATTTACCGCAATGATAAACTATTGCCTTACTTTTTTATTCTTTTTTTTCAGAATAAGGATCTACCATCTGCATTGTGGCTCTCATACATGCCTCATTAATGAAATGGTCCAAAGTTTGTATTTTGAGTCTCCAAAACACTGCCTCCATGTGAAAGAAACGTCCAAATGACAAAAACCTTAAGCAAATACATTACAACAGTCAAAGCCTCTGGCACATTCAGTATGCTGTTATTCAACAGGTTGGGAACAGCTGTATCAGACTGGACTCCCAGCAGACGCTATGATCTTGTTGGAAGCTATATATTAATGTTGATGCTAGTGGCTGACCCACCCAATGATTGACAAAAGCTGCAAACTTTTAGAGTTGTTGGTTGGATTCTAGTAGATTGAAGTAGAAATCTTTAAAACCAATAGGAGCAACTTTATGACCATTGGTTGCAAAGGGTCAATGTGCCTTACCTGGTCAAGTCCCCAAAATTTGAATATAGGTGATAAAGGGCCATGTATTAAATGTCCTATAAGAATTTCTAATTTTTAAGATGTAATTTATCCATGTTTGTGGAGTGGATATGATTAGCTCATTTCACCCATTAAAACCAACTTCTATCAACTGCGCTGGAAATAAATGGCTGAAACTGAGTGATTGTTCTATTTCTCTGTGGTATTTATGAACAAAATGTGTCACAGACCACATGAACTCTCTCTTAAAATGGGGCATATCTAATTTTAATCTCTTGGTTAAAATCTTTATATGCAGACAATATTTGTGCACCAATGGGCCCTCCTTTGTCCAGCAAATGTATTCACAGTCATGTTGTACCTCAAAAGGCAAGAATAATGGTAGTATTCTTCTACATCTGCATAGTCTGGGAACACGAAAGGGGAAAAAAAAAATTTTTGGGGACCTTGATGCTTAAAAGCATAGAGACAGAACATCAAATGTGCCTCAGTGAGATTAGCAATTCCCTCAGACAAAGCCATGAGACACATACTAATGCAGATGAATATGATGCTGAATATTTTGTAATCTTTTCTCACTTATACTGCTTTGAAGCAGTAATTCACTGGAGAAAACCATGAAATCCTCAAGCACACTCCATGTTTCTTAATAAGTTAAGCAAGTTATCGTGTTTTAGTGAGGAGAAGATAAGAAAATCGACACAGATAAGTGTACAAGTGTCATGAGAGTTGAAAATGTGGTGACAGAAAAAATCAGTCCTTGAAACATTACTGTGGCCAAGCAAGGAAATGCTAGAGAGCACATAGTCATTTCTGACTGTGTAAAACAATGTCAACTGAAAGTCAGTTAGAAATTTATCATGGTGAACACATTTAGACTCTTTGTTCAGATAAAATGTTAAAATCCTGGTCAAAAGTCCACAGAGGACACGTCTACACTGTGTTGCTTTCATCTTTGGATAAAGTTTGTTTGTTCATCTTGTGATAAACTGCTCAAAATCTATGTATGTACCAGTCATCTTGTGAATTCCTCCTTAATGTGATAAGATTACTGTACAGAGTCAGATTTTATTAGAATGCTGATAATTCCCATGTTTGACCCCTAAAAACGACAATAATTTTTCAAATTAAATCAGGCCAGATATCAAAGACACCATAGGATTGTTGCTCTCTACGGACCTCAAACTTCACCAAGTGAAAAATAGAGACAAAACAAACAAACCAAAAAGTCAGGCAAAAAACAAAGCAGCTCAGATAAAATCACAATTAGTGATGGTTTGACTGGGGAACAGATGCAGCTGATGATGACTTCAGCAAGTCTGCTGAACGAATGAGCTGCTTGTGCATGAAACAGTTGATCATGCTAATCCTTAATTACCACTGTTCAAAGGCAGTTCTATAAGTAAGAGTACAATGTTCATGTACATGTCTGCAAATGTCTGGTCTTTGATTTTTCATTATGAATTCAGAGTGTTTCACCACTACTGGATTTCATTAAACTGGTCTGTCCTAGCCTGGTAGCTATGACCCTAAATCGGGTTTAGTCTGAATAAGCAATGGATAGATGGATGGATTTTATAGGCATTTTACATGTCACTGTATTATACTACTCTACTTTTAATTAATAAAAGTTTTGGATATACATTTTTTGGTAACATGTGCCATAATCTTAAGAACCAAACAAGGTACAACACAACTGTCGGCTTATTGTTGGCATCCGGTCCACATCTCTGCCCACTTGGACTGACAGGCATTTAATATGAACCAAATGGGGTACCTCTGCAAAGCTGACAGATGCTGCAGGGCTCCCTCACAGACTTGTTCAGCCCTCTGTGAACAATTTCCAAAACTCCAAGATTTTGCACACTTCCCTTGAGGGATTAACTTTGTATTCAGAGCACAGAAAAGTTAAAAAGGGCTGATGTGCCTGTGAGCAGTCGACGTTGTTTGGTCTTTATCCAGACAACTGAAAGATGCTTTCATCTGATCTGATCTGACAATGTTACTGTTTTGTTTTGATAGCATGAACAATTTGTCCTGTATAAGGCTCTTTCTTTAGCTCCACATGTAACAGAGCTCCCCTCAATGATATGCACACGGCATATTTGGAATAAATTTCCGTTTGATTTGTCATTTTTCCATCTTAATCATTTTTTTTCTGGTGCACCGAAATGTTTAATTTGCAAATGATCAAATGAAACTCAGAGTATATCAGAAATGCTGTATCTATTTTGAATTTTACTGTATTTTTCAATGTTAAGAAGTGGGAAAACAAATCAAAAATATTCAAATGTAGAACTAAAAGAGCCACAGAGGTTATAAAATCCAGTAGATTCCATCCACACTGAATAAAGGCTGTAACACAACAAGTGGCCAGGTTAAATGACGGTGAGTCATAAATAAAAGCTGTGTGCTGTATATAGAAACTGCATGGGTAGCAGTATCAAATGAATAAAACCATCAAAAATAAATCATTATTATTTTGCACTGAAGAATTATATAGCTGCTGCAATATAAACCCAATGCATCAAATCACTGCTCCTTTCTAGATATATGTTTATGCGAGACTATGATCTAGTGGCAAAGAAACACACACATGCAGGCATACACACAAGATAGCCTTGATTCATCCCCCTCACCCACAGGCCACTGTGTTTATTGATTAATATGGCTCAGACTGCAATAGACTGCAGGGCATAACGCAGGAGGCAGCTCTGTGGTCGGACTCTGCTGACTGCGACTTTTATGTGGATATGTGTCTGATTCTTGTTTATTCTTTATCATTCATTCTTTTTTTCTGCTTGTGCTGAAGATCTGCTGCTGTAAAATACAGTCTGCAAAGGACACATACTATTAATGGGAAAAGAGGCCGCGTTTTTTTGTCCATGCATGTGTGTTGAATGTGTATATAATTACAGCTGTCTTTTAGTATTCATGCTGCATGTTTAAAAGGGTTTAGCTTAAGTAAACAAAAAGCTGAGACTGTTGTGGCAATATCTGATAATAATTTCACCATTAGTTCAAAATGAGCAGATAGATAAGCTATTTTATTCAATCTTTCCCTTTTCCCCATATGCTTCTATGCTTGTACTGTTACTTTGTGTGTGTTTGCTGAGATGACATTAAGTTTAGTCTTTTGATGAGCCATAACTGCTCAGATAATATAAATTATAGAAGTATTTGTGGCGTGTGTCTTTATCTCAGCGTATTAAATCAGTCTATACTCTCTCACAAACAACTTTAAATACTATAGTACTATGTAATCCTCTCTTGGTACCTAAAAAAACTAAATCCACTCCATGACTCAGTCATTCTGCTGTTCGTGTGACTCCTTAACTACCATAGTATGTCATGATATTGGCATTTTGGATAAATTTTCGACACAAACAAAATATGGTAGAGCATATTTTATAATAAAATACTCATTTTTGAACAAGAAGGATTTTTATATGAGTAAATCAGTCTGCTTCACAAATCAAAAGTAATGTGTCATGTTGGTCACTTGTCGTTTAAGCATCACTCCAAGTGTTTCCTGTGGCTCAGATGGTGTGATCCTTCGTTCTATCAATTATCCCTGAGTTTGCTGAAGGGGAGACTTTGATTTATGGTATATTACATAATGACTACAGTTGATGCTGCACAGATTTAGTTTCTTTATGTGTTTGTGGTTGTGTTTGTCAGTGGTGGCTGATGGCTATTGTATGAAGCAGAAAATTGTGAATCTCAATAAGCTAGAGCTTTAAGACTGAGTCATACAAATCAGACTTTAAATGGAAAATGCTTTTGATTTTCAGCAAAGTCAATTGTAATAACAGAACATCTTATTACTTTCAGCTAAAGCACTGCAGTCGTCCATGTACCTCTGCTCTAAAATACTCCCTTCTAAATCAAATGCTTCAGATGAGAATCTCTTTATTTTAACCTTTTTAAATAATAGCTTCTGGTACAATTTTTTGAATAACATTTGAACATGTGGGATATTTTTAAGTGTTGAAACAGTGTGCTATTTATTTTTTCCTAAACATCCTGTTATCTATTCATTCTCATTTGCCATCAAAATGTTTCATATTTACCAAACAGTCTGACCCCAAAAGATTTAAAAGTGTGAACAAATCAATAAGACATTACAAAATCGAATATAAGCTGGAGCACTTCAGTTGAAATAACACACACTATATTTGGTACTCCATTAGTTTTCTTTTTTTTTTTTCTCTATTGAATCTTTTCCTTCAGCACCATAGTAAGCAGAATGGTGGTCTGGTTACTATGTTGTGGTGAGTAAATTAGCCGGCCAAGAGGAGCTTTGTGCTTTAGCTTTAAAAGCTTTAAGAAGTACATTTTTAATATTTGTAAATGCTCCAATGTGTCATATTCTCAACATGCATGTGAATTTACTTCTTAATCAATGAAGTGAGAAAATATAACCAGAAAGTTAATATCATTAATTACAAGCTGCAGTTTGACATGTTGAACCTCATCTTCATTAAAACTGCAGGATGCAACTATCATAAAAGCAACTTTTTGTCATATTTTATAAAACTGACACTATGTCTAGCGAGTAGTACATGAGACTAGTGATCTGCGAAAAAAATGGCTCCAGTAGTCCCTCCTACTGCCTCTACAGCGATTTGCAAGAATCCACTGCAACCAATCAGAGCCAGATGAGTGTTTGATGGAGAGTCTGATGCTGTGTCCCAAATCGCATACTTCCATACTAAATACTTAAATTCCAAAACTGAGTATACTAAGCATACTATGTACTTAATGGCTTAGTATGTGATTTTGCAGTACGCAGTGCTGTCCCAGATCGCATACCATGTGGAGTACTCACTAGAAGTGACCGGCTTACAGCCACAGCTGACTGAGCCAAGAGTGAACGCACCTCGGCGCGCTATCAAAGTTAAAATACTCCAATGATGTGAAATGTCCCGGTCTGTTCAACGGGCCATATTCTCTCTGGTCCATGACGATTTTGTACCAACTTGGGGTATTTTATTCGCCCGTTTATTATGGTTATAATGCTTCGTTACCTAACAGCTTTTAGCTAACTAGCATTAGCGTAGCGGCCGTTAGTGTTTAAAATAAACATTGCTACACAACAAATACACTGAAAACAAAAATAGCCGGTGGTTCTTCAATTGTTCAAAGTTGATTTGTTCAAGGCGCTCCTGTCTGCCATCTTTCTTCTCGTTTTGAGTACGGTAAGTGTCCACAGTCACATACTTAAAATCTTAACGGGTTTGAGTACATCATCCGGGTACTTTTGCATACTCATTTTTCGCGTCCTATGCATACTTTTTTTCATTTTGATGTAGTATACTCAAAATTTTGAGTATTAAGTATGGAAGTATGCGATTTGGGACACAGCATGTGTCTGTCAATCACTGCTGGCACATGCTGCGAACCGCCCCCTGCCTCCGCTAGCAGCTAGCGGTTAGCTCTGTCATGCAGCTCAGTGAGCGGCGTTACCCTGTATGGACACAGGGCGCATCCATCTGCGGCTTTATTTCAATGCCCAGATACTGGATGTTTACTCGCTTGAATTGAGCAAATTATTCGCTAAAATGGAGCACATTATTGGTGAGTGCAGGAAATGCTTTTAGTACAAGTTTGACTATCGGAGAGGAAAGGTTTCTATGTTTTGGCATTCATAAACAACGAACATGGCAGCCTGGTTATTCTAAGGACTTGGTGACAGTTTCATTCTTTTACCTGCTTTGGAAGTTGGGCAACCGAAGATGTTAGTGTGTTTGGGTCCATCGGATCCTCCTGAAGCGCCGGACGCCCGGTGAATTTAATTGTTTCATCGAGAAGTTATGTCCGGATGATGCCGTTGTCAGGGACATTCCCTCATCCGATCACAGTAATGATCTGGGGGGAGGATTTGTGCTGCAGATCCCTCCAGGATACAAACAACAGCATCTATCTCCGCAGCAAAGCCTCCATCTGCCTTCGGTAAGTCAGTCACCAGCTTCCACCCGTCCCCACAACTTCCAGGACAGAAGAGCGAAGTCCGTCATTAAGCTAGCTGACGTAGCTAACATAGCTAACGGAGCTCCAGTCTCTTGCCTTCACCTCTTCATCAGAGAAGCGTCTTGTTTAGCTTCTTATTTATTCCAACACTCACTCAGCAGGTTGTTGTTGACCGTCAGCTGTTGCTGAACTCATTAACTTGTGGTATTGTAAAGTCATCAGGTGACAAAC
This sequence comes from Craterocephalus amniculus, assembly GCA_036024015.1. Lineage (NCBI taxonomy): Eukaryota > Metazoa > Chordata > Actinopteri > Atheriniformes > Atherinidae > Craterocephalus > Craterocephalus amniculus. The sequence continues at coordinate 8,067 of JAVQJG010213838.1, forward strand.
CTTTTTACAACGCTGGCCTTAATATACACTGAATGAATGATGTTGACATTTTTCAATACTCCTTGTTAACAAACAATTATTACATTTATTTATGTAGCCAACATCCACACCGCCACTAGTCATTTTGTGTTCATTGTGAATGACAGGAGCTATGGGACCTAAAAGGATTTAGAACCATAGATTGTAAATTGAATCGGTTTAGAACCAATGCCGGGTTAGCCATGTTGTGTTGTGTTGTATTTTCATCATGGTCACGGTCGCCACGCATGCGCCACAGGGAGGAGGTGCGGGGGATGGAGTTTGAGGCAGGACTTCAGTGCAGCAGGAAGGGAGGGGGAGTAACAACGTGAGACTTGTGCCTGTTCAAAATTTCAAGCTAAGTCTACTCTCCTCTCAGGGTTGCAGACTGCAGCTTTAATGACTTTAGATTTTGTGACATTTTGTTCCACCTAGGATACACAGATATGAAGGAACAAATTACTGGCACTCCCTCTGGTGGATTGACTGCGTCAGTATCTGAGTCTCTTCACCATCTATAATAGATAATGATATTTTTAATATAACGTGACTAAGTCATGTTAGCATTTAGCGTGCAGTCAAACTTTACAGAAAACAACAAACACAAATCACTTTATATCAAAAGATAGCAGTCAATCACAGTGGCAGAATATAGACTTTATTAGGTTGGGGAGTCATTTTGTAATGTAGCCTAAAACATCATAATGGTTTAAATAAACTTTTCTTAGGCAGTTGTGGTAGTTTTTCATTTGTCATGCAGGGGATTTACGTGGTAATTTACCTGAGATGCAGCCATTTACTACAACCAAAATAATAAATTCAAGCGAAGATGGTCAGAGATCTTTGCGTTATCACAAGCACATCGAGTGGGAGTGGACAATAGCAGTGTTAAGGCCCATTTATGCTTCCTGGCGGACGTAAATGGGAACATTCGTTCCTAACATCTTCATGCGTTGCTGTCTTTATACTTCCATGCGTCGTTTATGCTGCTACGGCTAATCTTTGCTAAGCGGCAGCGCTGATTTTATTATTAACTCTGTGATATGACGTTAGTTTCAGACATCGGTCAGCGGCACTAACGCACTGCTATAAAGTTGTTTCTAACCACCAACACTCCCTGAACACTTGTAGAGACTTATTTCAAAAGCTCGTGCAACTTCTAATGTTTTCATTCTTGTCTTCATTCTTCTTCTACAGTTTTCCTCTTCCCATTTTTCTTCTTCGTCTTCTCTGGTTTGTTTCTGCTCAACTATGCTCAACACTGCCACCCCGGTTTTGGGTGGTATTACTCCGTCTTCTGCGTCAAGTGACGGATGTGCAAGGAGCCTGAAAACGCACCAAATACGCATGTAATTGACGGAGAAGACGGACGAAACTTTCCGTGCGTCTTCGTATCCGTCATCTGCGTCGCACATAAATGGGTCTTTACTGGGAAAAACCTACTTACAGTTCAAACTATAGCTCTTCTAGAAATCCACATCCAAAAAATCTAACATAAATCTAATACAAACAGAATAAAGGAAGAGTGCGAACAATAAAACTATGAAGCACAAATTAATCAACACATTTTAAAAAGCACAAGAAGAGATTGCTATTTTGAGGTGTAAACGTGAAGGTGATGTGGAGCAATGGCTCAATGACAGACACAATCTTGTTTTTATTGTTTATTCAAGCTGAACTTAACATCCACACAGCCAGCCAGAGTGTGTTTGGGCTTTATCAGCAAAATGTATGTAACTGTGAAAGACGTGTGCTGCTTTTATCACAGAAGATAATGTGGATGCATGGTTATGAGATGAAATAATGTTTTATGCCAATTATCTTGTCATAAAGCCATATCTAAATTAAAATCAAATGAATCACTGAGCAGCCTTCATATAAATTAACCAACTGTCTATAACTCGCAAATGTGATGGTAGAAAAAGGAGCATGTTGTTGTCAACACTTGCATTTGCTGGTCTTTATGCAGTCTCGGATTTGTGTTGAGCTTGTTTTAGACGCAGTTAATCATGCAGTGATGAATATCTGTCCAGATTCAGAACCACTTACACAATTATCTGTTTTTTTAGGTGAGAAAGCTCCAGAATGATAACATTTCTGTGACATTTTGCCTGTTTTTGCCTGTTTTGCAACAAGAGACAACTTGCTGGAATAATTATATCACAGACATTAAAGCACGTAATAAAGGCCGAGCATATGGAAGAAAAACAAAACGATTTTCTGTGTGTGCATGCATCTATTGCTCTTCTCTCATTGTGGGCTGAAATGCGAACATTTGATCATAGTGAGGAGAAAAACTGAGAGATGAGGGGTTGGTGGAAGTTTCAGAAGCTTCTTCGGCCTCCCTCACTGAATGTGTGCTCCTTTATTTTGGGACTGCACACACTCTTGGACACTGGAGAGCAGCATAATTAGATATAATTAGTTTGACCCCCTCAGTGGCCTGTTTTAGTCTGAGCATACAAGCCTGTGACAACTGCAAAGCCATAGACCTGAGACCCTGCTGGTGGATCCTTCAACAAAGTCTAAATGTTAGTGGCTGTATTTTTCCACTTTTAAAAGCGCCTTTTTCACTCCTCCAGTCCACAGTCATCTCACCTGTGTTAGACTCATCTTGACCTAAAACAGAGAATCTGTCACTCAAAGAAACACCACTGTATCATTTTTGACTGTGAAGTATTTCCCCTACTACTGTGTTATGGGACAGAAGTAAATATTCACAGCAGTGGAAAAAAAGTCAAGCTTTTTCATTCTGTGAGGCGGGGGGGAAGATTTACAGCTAAGCTCTGAAATCAAGGCTTAAAATCTGATTGAGTTGGTCTTTAATGAGCTGGAGATAGAGGAGTTCCTTGGAATAAAGGCTGTTAATGCAAGATAAGATAAAAAAGTAGGAATATGGCTGCAGTGATGTGATAGAGAAGAACTAGAATATACATACCACAGGAAGACTGACAAAAATACACAGTGCAGAAATCAGCTTTTAGTATAATTATTTGGTCCTATATTGCACAAGTTGATTAAAGATATAAATATATTTTTGTATTCCTTTTTCTTAGAACAGATTTGGTTGAAAAGCTAAATTCTGATTGTTCTTAGTTTCAAAGTTTGATTGTTTGATTGTTCAAAGTTTGATCATATATTACAGGACAATACAAGTGTTTCAAAGTGTTATTTTGCAGTTTATTTAAAAAAGACAAAAAGAAACTGGTGTCGAGAGATAATGCAATATGTAATGATTAAGTTACAGCAACAGTTTAAAAAATATGAGAGAGGTTGCGGTGAAATTGATTTCACAGGGATAAGTGCAGAAATATTGAAAAGGCAGGTTATGCCTCAATGGTTCACTGCATGCAAGAGTGGGTGAATGTGGGTAATTTACTCCTTACATGTAATGGGCGCATGTGGTGAGTCTTGTTCTCCCTGCACATAGACTAGTGATTAAGGTTTAAGGTTTTTCCTCCATGCGAGCTTGTCTGTATCAAACACACACACACAAACCCACACAGACATCTTTTCAAAGATGCATGGAAGCCTACACCTCAAACCAGTTGGATTTAAGATTGACCTTCGGAGTGTGTGTCAATGTGAATGGTTCTTATCTGGTTTATGTCTGTGCCTGTCTGGGATGTACCATACCTCTCATCCAAAGGCAGCTGAGTTAGTGAAGGATAATTTGCAACAGAAATAACCCTCAGAAGGAAAAGAAAAAAACAAGACCACATTTTCAGGCCAGTGGAGGCAAACACTTATGTAGCTACAATTCTGAAAATGATATGCAGATTTCGAATGATATAAAATACAGAGCTACCTATTAGGTGTGTAAGAGAGAGGGAGAAAGAATGACAGATGTCAGCGACAGAGGCCTGCAGTTATCGATTGAGCAAGTACAAGGAGCACTGGTATTTACAGGAACTTGAAATTTGCTCTGTATGCTGTATGTGTGGTATTTAGTTGTCAAGCACATGGTGCACAGGTGGAGGGAGAAAAGCAGGGGTTGTTCAAATATAGTATTGCAAAAAGAGTATTTGGTATGTTGGTTGAAACTGGTCTTTGTCTTTGAATTTAGGAAAACAAATCTAAAGAGGCACATCAGCCACAATGTTCAATTTCTTGCATCTTGACTGATTTTTTTTAATTATAAATGATGATTTTCACCACCCGTGAAAGTTAAAAATGCATAACAGGTTAAATAATTGCTGTTACAGCAGAGCTGGGCTTTAACATATCCATCATATTCATCTCCACCAGCTTTAGTAAACTGACTGCTTTGTATTTGTAATAAAAACAAATGATGCTTCCGAATATCTGGTGGTTTCATACATAATAAAGATAGGGTGGTAATAAAAACGAATATGTCATGAATTTCTCAATTTTCTGACCCAGCTGCACTTGCTCCGTCTCCTGTTACCTCCGTGAGAGACAAGAGCGAGCTAACCAGAGGAGAAATGAGGTGTGAAGAGATCCATTTAACTAGATGGCTCCAGTCTGACTTAAATGGGCTGCTTATCTGACGGGCTGACTAGCCTGCTGTACAGGCCGACTGGTCATGTGACATGATGGTTGGCCGATTTCATGACTGTGAGCAGGACTGTAAGCTACATCAGCTGAACACTAGCATTGTGACAAGATGTTATTGCGTTTAACTGCAAATTCACATTGAATGGTTCTCCAGGCCAGATTACTGTGCAAATTAATTATTGCTCATTTTATTTGATTATGTTAAAACTTTAAAACACATTTGCAAAATAAGACAAACAAAAACTATGACTGCAGGTATCAGTTCTTCCAAAACTTTTTTTAAAGATCATGTGTGTAGCATTCAGCTCCGTTTAGCTGTATTTGAAAAGCGCCAATTAAGAACAAGGGCATCTCAAACACTTTTAAAGAAACCGTCCCAATTCAGTGTCGTCCAATTATATTCCAATTAAAACAAACAGATTATATGATGTGCACACTCCAATGCATAGCTGCTGAGGTCAACAGCCTATGGACTCCAACATATTGCATCAGATGGAGACACCTGCAGGGGAAAAAACAGCAACATAAATGACTAACAACATCAAAGAAGGGACCTTCTTGCTGCAAGACTGCAGTTCTAGCATGGAGCTATGTAATATGTAAGCTACATTATTGTAAGATGATTGGATAGTTACATTATATATTTATTGATTTGTTTGTTTTTGTTTATACCTGTGTTATAGGTATGTCTATGGTGTGTCTGGTACCAGAGGAGGAGAGGAGGCACCAGAGAGAGAGCAGCACAATGTGTACACTGTACATACTGCATGTGAGACAGGGGTAGCAGCAAATTGAACTGTTTGAGAGTGTTGGGTTGGTGAGCAATAAATACCACATGTCCTGCAGGCACAATTCAAGTCTGGTGTCTGTTTTCAGCTGCAGACTGAAGTTTAGGGGTTAACCCAGAGGCTGCGGCAGCTTCAGCTCCAGAGAGCCTCCTCTGTACCTGTATGCAGGTATGGTACTTTTTTCTTTTTCATCTGTTGTCTTTCTGAACAGTATATGGCTGACAAAACAACGCATCATCTCTATCTTTAATTTGAACTTAACATAGTCCAGTCAACAATGGTACAGTATGTGCCCTTCAGAGAGGAAATAAACAGTTCCGTGTCAAACTACACCTGAATGTGGTCCGTCGTCCTTGTACTCCGTTTAGCATTTGATGTTACAGTAAGTGTTTGTATGACTTCTAGTCTAGTGAAAACATTATGCTGCCTGTGAACTTTTCCACTTCATATCCACAGATAGGTGATGTCTTTTAGTCATCAGATGGACAACCACAAATGAAATGAGCACTGCATACCCGCTCCCAGGAATATTGTCTGTCACAACACCAAAGTTCAGCAATATGTGTAACTTTCATGAGCACTTCTGAATATTCTGAAGTTGTGGTTCTGTCTCCCCCTGCCAGTGTGTCCAACAGTAGGTGTAATATAGCTGAAAAACATAAACCAGCCAAGAGGAAATAAAAAGAGATTAAAAAAAAAAAAACTTCCTGAACTTGAGATCCCTCAATCCCTCCAAAAGGCAGAGGCCCTGTCCAATGCCCAAAGAAAACTACTGGACTATTGCAATATGATACTTTTTGTCAGACTATTAAATAACTTTTAGTCATGTACAAAACATTTGGTTCTTTAACAATAAATATCAAGATATTCCAGATTGTGCCCAAACATTTTCATTTCCCTCAGGATAAAATTAAACTATTTGTAATTCATTAATTCAAGAACAAGTTACAGTCAGGAGGGGATTCAATTCTGTATCAAAGTTGCCTGCAGCTTCCGGATCCACCTGCTGAATGAAGTCTTTGATAATTAAAATTTCCTACAACTGTGGCATTTTATTATAATGATTAGCTTTATCAGGAGATTAAGGTTATGCATGGCCCCCTGGTTAATAAGGCCACTAACTAATCCTCAGACTTACCTGGAGGATGGATTTCTTCAGATGCACTCACTCGCTCCATCAGCACGCTTATTCTTAAATAAAATAATATTTATTTGGAAAGCATTTTCAGAGGTGCTTTACATAATGACATACTGTAGATTTCACATACAAAGCATATCTTTAAAGCCTCATCTATTTAAAAAAGGACGCTGTAGGTGTTGTGACACAGCAGGTGGCAGTTTGTTTTGCTTTTGTAGGTACAGTATTCACAGAGATGGAAGTTTATATAGTGTAAAACTGTCACCATTTAATCTTAATTAAACATGTATACAATACTACTACTACTTATAATAATAATAATAAAAATAATAATAGTAATGACTATGTATTATTTTCCATTTTTTAAGGTTATTCTTTTCATGGTGTCACCTCTATAATTATTTGGCCAGGTGCTGTCACTCTGACTAGTGCCTATTCAAAGCGGGGTCAGCTGGTTATCCCTTTCAATTTACAGATATCCCTCTTCAGCTAAAGATGAACAGGTTTCAGTTAGATGCTGGTGCAGGGGTCAGTGCTTACTAATTCAATTGTGCTGCTTCCGAAGAACTTGTCTGTTTTCCAGGGACACAGAGTCAAGTCAGTGCTACGTCCTCACATAATCTAAAACACCATTATGCAACTAATTACATTTGTTCAGAGGAGAAAAAAGGTAAATGTGCTCAAAAGACTGTTAACATGGAGGAGTCCTTCCAAACTTGCAAAGACTTTTACAGATGAGGCATCTGTTATTGGCCGTTGCCGCTCTAAAGGCCTTTACACACCTACTCCGAATATTTCATCCGAATAATTCGCACAGTACAAACAACAAACATTACAACTATAGAGCCACGTATGGTCAGTTCTAAAAAAACAGAAATTGTCACACAATGTCCCTTTAAGAGCAACCTGGCACATCTTTTCTTGTCTAAACAACTTTGCAAACCATAAACTGAGCAGTTTGATTAATAAAGATGGATGGATGGATGGATGGATGTTTAATTTGGAAATTATTAATATAGTTTTATTAAATGTGGGTAATCATTCACACTCTATATTTGACTCCAAAGTATTTCATGTGAGTGGTTATATTTCTTTCCTCTTTGGCCATCTGTTAACACAAGCCTGAATGCTCTAACCAGCAACCTTTCATAATACCTGTTTTAGTATTAAGTTTGTTTTTGAACTTTGGTCAAGTTCCCTTTGGCTAAAATTAATAATAACTTGGTGAAAGATGCCATAGTTTGGCATTTATTTGAGGTTCAATTTATGCAATTTCAAGACCTGGAGATGACTAGTTTTTTCTTCTCTCTCTTCACTATGTCCTGTTATATAAACATGTCCAATTTTAAAAGGGCCTTACCCAGCAATTCAACTTTTGATGTCAAAATTAACATGCAGAGGCAGAAGTAAATCATTAGGTAATTGTACTTTCCTGAAAAAGAACATTAAAGCAGCTTTTCACAATTTTATGTTGCATTTTTAGAATCTATTTGAGCATCGACCGCTGCCTTCTACGTCATAGTAAATGCACTAACTCTGCAGACAGCAATTCTATCAAATGAGCAGAAATCAAAACTCTGGAGAATAGTAACTGTGATGCAAATGATTAATTGCAAATCACAAATCTTTTCGCTATTCAAAACAGGAATCATATTCCTGTGATCTTCCACTAAGTAATACAGTACCGGCAAACACTGTACGTGTACAGTTGGCTTGTCTGATCATCATGAAAAACAGCCCTGTATAAAAAAAGAAAAAAAAAATTCATGAGAGCACTGAGACTGAACCGCAACAGCACAGTTGCAGGCTGTGAAAACCAAGCCTGAAGACAGTTAAACTCTCCAAAGAACTTAGGAGGAAAACAAAGTTCTAAAATCTCAATGGGCTTGTCATTACAAGATTCATGCATATGTTCACATTACCCTATTAATACTGTATATGGGAACCAATCAGAACAGCTTAACACAATAGAGTTATATCAGCTAAAACAGCAAAAAGAAGCAGGTTATTAATTCATACTTGGATCAGATTAGCCCTGGTTTGCCAGTGCATAGTTATGGCAGGCCATAGCGGAAAAAATGTCATCATGAGCTAAACATCATCTAAAAACTCAGAATACAGAAACTAGTCTTCATACATTTGCCACAGGACACTACTGCTCGGTAGAACTGTGGGTGTATCCTTTATGCTGTCAGTCTAACTACCTGCACCATTCTACCCTCTCTGTTTTTCCCCAGTTGTTTATCTGCAAACATGTGCCTGTCTCAGTGTAATACACTGCAGAGCAAGCATGCCTTCTGCTTGTTTAACACTCCCATCAGCGGCTGTTTATCTGCTGAGTTGTTGGCCTCTGCAGCTTAAAGGAGCGCAGCAGGTTGATGCAATGTATTGTGTGTGAATGGAGTTTTATCTCTGCGGTGAAATAATAAGCTGCAAAATGTGATACTCTTTATTTATATCGCGCGTGTGTGCATTTCCATAACTGTATTTTTATTTTAATTAGCAGTTATGATACCGGCAGTGACATCATGTTGGCCATGTGTTAATCGTACAATTGGCTTTTCTTTTCACCGCTGACCTCAGTAATTCTGGAGAACAACTTACTCCTATATGCTTTCATTGATTAAATTGTTAACCAAGAGTTTTGCTTGATTAATTGCAGTTCATGTGTGTGTTATGGTAAAACTATTGGAACAATGGAAATTCATAGTAGTGAGTTTGAGAATAGAGGCTATATCTGTTTTATATGAGCAAAAACGGAGAGGAAGAGGTAAACAAGACAAATACAGAAGCAGAGTTTGAGATGGACTATTTAGAAAATGACCATATGTGAAAAAATGGAAGTTATGTGTAAGAAATAGCTATAGATGGTAAAGACAAATGATTAAGTGGAAATACTGACAGAAAGTGTTTCATATGGAACTTCTAGAGTCCAACTAGAGGACTAAAAGCAAAGAGGTAGGAAAACTCCAGCATATATCACTTCAAACAGCAAAGTCCTGGGCCACCTGAGTTCCCCATCCCCTCTCACACACAACCCCCCCCCCCACCCCCACCCCCCCCCACCCCACACACACACACACACACAAACACACATTAATCCATAAATTACATTCTCAGGGTAGGGGTAAAGGTCGTAAAGCTTTAGATGCTGGAAATGTCTTTATCGTTATGTGTCTCTATGTGCTCACGGGTGCAGTATACAGGGAAGCGTCTCTCAGTGTGGCATATAACCCTTACAGGATGTGGTGTGTTTGTAGCAATTGTAATGGACTCCTTAAAAACCTGAAGTTTCTTCTTTTACTATGAAGACACCAAGTGGCTGAACAAAGTTGGTAAAGATGATGCTAATACTTCTAGCAGGATGTGAAGTTGGGAGTCAGAGGTGGATTTACTGTAATTTTCTTAAATTATACTTGCAATAAAAACAATTTGTTGGTCCAAAAGCCGCTGATTGCATTGAAATTTAAAGATGGATTAGAAAAATGATAATTATAATCTTTGACTCCTCAAACACTTATCCAGAAGCAGCGCTTGCCAGCATAACAGGCAAACCCTTGGCTTCAATGATTGTGCTGCTTTTGATCAATTTAGTCGTGTTCTTCTATGTTTACAACACAATGAAGTTTCCCATTTGAGGACCGTTTTTCACCTTTGTATTCCCACCTTTCACTCCGAATGCAGCCACAGGTGGATGGAACATCACAAGTTTGTGATGTTAATGAATATACTGTGAACGGAGTTCTTTTAAAGTGAAAGTAACTAACACCAGCCAGTTGATGCAGGCATAATGTTGAGTTCTGGTATTGTTTGTCTAGCTCTGAAAACATAGTTCAGTTTTTTCTCTAGCTGTTATCATCAATGATTCTTTGGTGACACTGGACAGCTTCCTACAAGAAAGTGCTGGTTCACAGAACAGAGCATTTCTTCTCTGCGGAAAAAAATCTAGGTGAGACAGTCCAGATAAGTTTGGAATTTATAAGAAGTAATTAAAGACTTTGATCCTTTTCTGCAACTTGTCAGATTTTTCTGTGAGCTTTCAATTCTCTCGTGAGATCTTCTTCTGCATTCAACATGAAAGTGAAACTACAGAATAAAATCATGTCCTGGTTGAATCAATCTGCAGAGTGGAGATGGTGACCTGTGACAGGCTGCTCGGTGGTTAGTTGCATCACAGAAAGAAGGTTCCTACTTCAGTCTTGGCCCTGATCATGGACATCAACAGGTAAAAAGTTCAAACATTTTCCACACACTTGGACTTATGACTCTGTGAATCAGATTTAAGTTTTTTTCTATGGGTGACCTGCGGAGTTAAAAAAAACGTAACAAGGAAGACTGGCTCAGGACCGGACTGGTCTTGGATATAAGCAATAAGCAACCAGACCAGTCCAGTCCAGCTCAGTTTTAGTTTCATCAAATGACTCAATACCACATTGACAACTTATATTTATATCATAATATAATGTTAAACTGAAACAAAATGAATGGGTAATTTTGTCAGCAAATACTTTAGATGCTAGTTTACTATCAAATTTTATATGTTAACCAATATACACTGCAACAGTAAAAACAAGGGGTGGTCACATTGTTAATATGAACATTAAAAAAATAAAAAAAGGCAACCCAACTTAGACAGATAAGTCCAAACTTTAGAGGGGTTCCCAAACTTTTCCATGCACCATCCCACCTGTAAAGGTATGTTTGGTCAAGCAGGACCCAGCAATATATCATGCAGTAAATAAAGCCATGCCTTTACCAATGTAAAATGAAACACACTCATAAACACACACTCCTAAAAAGAAACCTCAGATTCCAAACACATTCAACCAACAAGCACAAAAAGCTGCCATCACATTATTCACAACCAGATAAAAGCATGGAAAAGCTGAAAGTCAAAATGTTCCCTTTCAGCGTTTAACCTGACTATAAAATGTTCCTCATTGGCTGAGCTTATTCAGTTGTTTCTGAGTTGGACAAGAACAGATGTGGATGTGTTTAGCTAAGCAGCCTGAGTATTAAAACTTCCACCTGTCATATTTTATCTATGATACCAAGACATCCTATATAAAACCTCCTGTACATCCAAGATTGGAATAACCAGTAGGTTTTATGTTTGTGCTGATAGGAGAAATAACAGAACTGCAACCAACCACCAACCACCAGCTCCATAAAAAAGGCCACGGAGAATCCTAACTAGGAATCATGTTATGTTCAGATAAAAGTTTACAGCTTGTAACGCACCAGCCATCTCTCCTCTAACACTCATTACCAACTAACAGGCACAAACTGTTTTGAGTGCACAGGTGTCAGTGCCAGGCAGAGCTATCCGCTGCTCTGATGTAATTCTAGGATTTATTTTTATTTATTTTTTCACAAGCAGGTCAGTCAGGCAGGCCACTTTCAACCCAGGCCTCTAGGAATGAACCTGCTCCCATGTGCCAGTCTTGGTCTGGACTCACTCCAGAATCCATTCTGGGTGTTTCTACTGCTGATCCTGATACAGCCACTCGCAAATCCTATTAAAAACCCCAAAACATAAACATTGAGACGGTCTGTGGCATCCTGCAACAGCATCGTTTATCACAACAGGACGATTCAATAAGAGACATTTAATTCAGGTGCAGAGAGAGCATGAAATCAACAGGCTATGGGCAAGTTCTTAGTACGTTAGTAACTCCTTCATTTCCCCCATTAGTCATCCATGGTAACAAGTTCTTTATTTTTCTGTCTGAATTAATTAATACAAAATCTTCACACAGAAGATTTTCTTCTGCCTTGGGTCTCATCGTATTTTTAACTAACTAAAGTGACTGAAAAAAACAAAAAAACAAAAAACCTAGATGTATCTTTTTTAGTACAGCCTAGATAAAAGTAAAGCAAGTTATTCCTTATGAGGACAAAAGCTTTTGAGGATTAAAGAGGGAAAATGGTCAATTTTTTAAATCACATGAAATGCGTTGATGTTTATGGTACATGGGCCTGGCCGTTAGATGGATCGGACACAGATGCCATCACGCTGAGGGAGACGTACGAGTACACACCACTGTAATGACAGACAAAAACCAGTTAGAAAAGTGAGATTTTTTTTTTGGTGAGATGGCACTTTATTGTATTTCCAAAAGGAATGTTTATGCAAACAATTACATTTTGCCATTTTAGGATTTGAAGACATACTGCTTTATGAAGCAGAATAAAGACTTTCACTGCTCCCTCACCATGGTCTCTTCTCTAACTACTCTTCTTTTCTCCTGCTCATTCCCATTATACATTAGGGTTATGGGAGGAGAATCACCACTTTATATCCTCTAACTGGGTCTCCATTTATCCGTTTCCTCTCCACCTCTTCATCCCTCTGCTCCCACTGGCCCCTTATTCATCCAGTTTCATATTCTATGCCAAGATAAGAGTCCTGCTGTTGCCTTCTTCATCTTCGACAGAGCATATTTCCCCACTACGCTCATCGTTTATCCACTTTTCCTCTAATTCTCTCTTGCAGAAAAACAGGATGCTCCTCTTGTCTGCTGACATTCAATGAGCAAATAAGACTGTAGTGTCAGCAAGACGCTACCCATATGCCAGCGGAACGACGCAGCAATGCCATTTATACACACTATAAAGTGCTGAGCTGTGATTATAGAGGTATGCTAATAAAACAGTTCTGCAACGACAGAGCTGGCAGAGTTGCAGCATGTCAGAGGGCAAAGTGAAGGGATAAACAGATGCTTAATTACAAAGGAGCAACGTGTGTGTGTGTGTGTCTGTGTGAGTGTTGCGGGAGTAGAACATGTGTGATGGAAAGCTTGAATACCTGCGCGGCTGTGACAGCGCGGTTTTCCATAGCATGTTTGCGTGAGGTTGTTGGAATGATTTCATGTCTAAGTGTGCATGCATTTCTGTGGTTTGCTATGAGGGCCAGGCCAATAACAAGCCTCTCATCTGCTGCCCAGAATTAGTCAATAACTGGCACCTTCTATTGATAACTAGCTCTGTTAAAGAGATTCAGTTTTAATTAACTTTCTTGCTTTCTGACTTCAGAAATGATGCTGCCACTCAGCTCCAGACTGTCTTCTCACCTCATAGTGTCTATCTAAATGTATCTGGTGGATGCATAACACCCTTTTAATCAAAATTCACCTCTTTGTCTGTTCTTAATGTATCAAGTGTAATGTTTTGTATTAAGGGAGCTATACCTGATATTATTTTAATCTTTCTAAGAAAATGGTTTCTACACAATGTGGTAAAAGGGGGAAGTCTGACTTCCCCCTTTTAAGTCCATAAAAATGAATGACTCATTAATTGCGCATAGGCATTGTACGAGTCCAGGAGATTTTAGTTAGCGATGGTGGCTAATTTCTAGCTTTCGCGTGACCTTTCTCGACCAATGGAGTTAACTTCCGTAACATCCGGATTTCCTAGGGGAACGCTCTTACTGGCTGATCGGAATCTGGAAGTTACGGAACGCCATTGGCAGAGAAAGAGCGTCACGCCAAAGCTTAAAAACTGGCCGCTATCGCTAATTAAAATGGCCTGGACTCGTACATATGTGCAATCAATGAGTCATTCATTTTTATGGACTTCCCCCTTTTACCACATACTGTAATATACCGTGTGGAAACCGTTTTTCTTAGAAAGAACAAAATAATATCAGATATAGCTCCTTTAAACAAACATTTTTGTCATTTAACCCACTCTTCAACACAACGTAAACCCTCAGCTTTATGAAAACCTTCAGAGTTGAAAATAACCCACCAAAATGACCTCTATTTCCAAAAGAACAAAGTCCTTTATCTCAGCTTCTCCAACTTGATATGGTCCACACAATAGTTGACGTAGCAGAGATCCCACACATGCTCAAATACCACAGACCCATTACTCAGTCATGCACACTGCTATTATTAACTTGGGAAACTGTGATCAAACAAGTGTTCCACTAATGATCCACTGTATGTTTCTAAACCACAATCATATGGGAGAACACCAGATTGGCACTCGGACCGCGGTTGATTTCTTTTCTCTGTGTAATCCATCATTGCCTGGATAGATGTTTGGAAGCAAACAACCCACAGGTGGTCAAACCATAAAAACAATCTCTGCACAAAGTGGATCTTTCTTTCCTTCTTTCCTACAATACGGGATAAAAAGGTTGTGGAGGAATCTAAAAACATCAGGTATCAATTTCTTCAGCATTGTGCTTTAATGTGTTATCCATAATTCTGAAAAAGATTGTTTTTACTGTGTTTTACTAACACATACAAATCTGATTAACGGTGATTAACTGATATCAACTTTGCTGTATGAGAAAAGATTTTGCAGTGCGGCCAGAGAAAGAGGAGCAGAGGCAGCTGCTTTGTTAAATCTTCAACTCAACACTTACATGATGCATACCAGTGTAAAATAGCATTATGCTGTTTTATCCTGGCGTAATACAAGTTAATAACACACTTAGGTGTATGGAACAGTGCTGACTCTCATCTGGATTTATAAGTTAGTCTTTAGGATAAAACCGCCACTTGCAGACTTTAAGCTAAAACTCAAGCTTTTATTTCTTGCATGTGTCACTTTGAAGAATAGGTGCACGGGCGAAAGTTTTTGACACTAATGACAATGACAAATCCCACACTTTGAAGAAAATAAGCCCTTTTTCTGGCTAATCTTTTGGCTATGATGAGGGGAAACATGGATGTGTGACAGCACATTGCATTCTATCAACTATTTGAATATTTGAAAAAGGACAATATCCTGAAAATGCGAATGCCAAATGCAAAAACAGAGCAGAGACTTTCAGGGGATTTCCATCATTTTGGGGCAACAAATTTGCACTGGAAATGGATCCAGAATAAATCCAGGCACCGGGAAATTCTGGGAAATCAGATTTTTTAACAAGCAACAGCTGCTGAATATAAGAGGATAAGAAGAAATTGGGAAATGATTAAGATTAGACAGTTAATAGACAAATGGAGCCTGGGGTGTAAGTTGCAGGAACCAACACTGACAGCAAGACCAAATTAAGAACAAATCCCTCATAACTGGATTCATATGATCCACCTTTCTGGTGTTAACATGAACTTAAGCAGCAGTGTTCTGAATCAGGTGCAGTTGTCTGATCGATCTCTTATTCAGATCAGTAACAGCAGTCGATCAAATGTACTCAGGATGAATGCATAGATCAGCTTTACTAAGTGTACCTTAGACATTATTCCTCTAATCCTTGACATAAAAAATGGCTTGTTATTGTTGCTTAAATGCAGGTCTCCAGGACAACAGCCAGTTTTCAGGCTTGGTTTCAGGTTTATTATTTTCCGTTCCTACAAATATGAGTTACTCAGGAGGAATATTACAATGTGATAAGCTTTTAGAAGTATAAAGCAGGCCCATAATTATAAGCAAAACCTTTTCAATGCTTTATGCATCAATGCAGGAAATAGTTTTATGCTTGTGTACCTGGCAGTCTGTGTCCTAATGATGCACCATATAGTTATCGCAAAAGAGATCAGGCATCTAAGAAAAAATCCAGCACATGTAAATTTAGTTCCAGTACCTTAAAGAAAACTACAAAAGAAGTAAATAAATCACTTCATGCTTTTATTCAGACTTTAGTTACTGGAAAGTTTCAATTAACCTTTGTGTTAATGTTCATTTGGTTGCATACCCAGGTCAGGCTAACCCAAAGTATTCATGAGTTTAAAAAAGAAAAAGAAAAAAAAAAAGAAAATGTGTAAAAAAATTCACATGAAAACATAGTTTTATATAAAAAAAAGACATTTTTATAATATAAGGAGATTTTGTAGAGAAATAATTTCTTATTAAAACACGAGTAAAGTGAATATTTACTGAAAAGTTTTAATAATGACTGCTGTTTAATGCTTTGATCATATATTTCAAAGGAATGCTGAATGAGCCCTCACGAACACATATACAGTACATCCCAGATTACTTAACATGTATTGATCAAAGTCTTGTACTTGCTTGTTGTTCAATTAATTCATGAACTCGATACTGAATTTGATCAAGCCAGCAAAAAAAATAGATGAATAAATGGATTTATACAGCATTTTCTGGTAGTTTTTGTGCATATTTGAATGTGAGTGTGTATGTGTGTTTATGTGAGGTTTCAAAATTAACATGAAATTAATCAAGACAAAGTGAATAAACCACGCTTATCTTCCAGTTTCCACCTGTGTCAAACAAAACGTCTAATTTCATTCAGAGAGACTGCCTTTTTTGTTTTTCAAACAATTTCAATGTTAATTCAATGCAATTGGAGAATATTAGCTACAGCAAAGAATGACATTCAACCATCCTTATAGGCAAAAAATATATGCCCATAAGAATTGTCAATCTCATTGATTTCTTTTAGTTGGTGATAATAACTCACAATCGTTCCTTAAACAGGACAATTGTGGAACCAACTTAAGTAATGAATTGCTGCCATTTGAAACATTTGAAACAAGTTACTGAAATTAGTTATCAAATTTCATTTAATAACCCTTTAAAGTCCAAACCAAGAAAAACTGGAGAAAAAAAACAATTTTCTAATCTGATGTTTAGCTCCGTTTAGGACTAACAAAATGTGGAAACACTTTTTAGGCAAAAAGTGTAATACTGTGTCACATGTCAGATTTATTGAAGTGTAATTTTATTCAGTTTAGTATCTATTTCAATCAGGAGAGACCAATACGGGATGAAGTTACATTTATTGATTGACAATAGAATGTGCTTTGGCGAGTAGACCCCGACGTGCAGTCGTCTGCCAAGAGGGAAGAGGCCCTTC
>JAVQJG010213841.1:0-10273 GCA_036024015.1 Craterocephalus amniculus
CCCCCCCCCCCCCCCCTTTCCCCGCACAGCGAAGCCCCTGCTGCCGTCTTACCGATGTGGATGATGGAGTCCGCGCTCACCGTGCTGCACCGCAATATCCACAGGGACTGAAAGAACAAAAGCAGCGTTTCCATCTCCGGTTTGATCCCAGACGGCGCATCCGCGGATCCACTTCGCAGATTCTTGGCTTTTCTCCTGTTAAGAGCACATCCAGGACCGGCGCCGGCGCGTAAAAGCGGCAGCGGCAAAGTGCTGAGTGAAACCAGGAGAGAGGAAAACTAAATCCCACACACCGAACAGTTGGCCGAAAGACGAGAAGAAGCGCGGAAAAAGGAAGAAAGAGCAGCTCCCAGGGCTGCGGGGAGAGACGAACCCCGGGGAAGTGAGAGGAGACACCGGGGGTTCGTTTCAGGGCTGAGATCCGCCGGACGAGCAGCTCTGACTCTCTACCTCCGAGTCTGAGACATCACACACTGCAAACTGCAGAGGAGCGGGAGGAGGGATGCTCTCTCTCTCTCTCTCTCTCCCTCTCTCTCCTTCTCTCTCGGTCTTTCTCTCTCCTCTTCTCCGACCCACGTGACTGCAGAGCCTCTATCCACGGCGCTGGAAGCCGGACCGGAGAAAAGACAGGCGAAGGATGGAGATGGAGAGAGGCGGCGGGATGGAGGAGTGGACGGGACGCTGCGCGCGCCGCGGAGGAGAGGAACCAAGCCGAGGAGGCGAAGGACGCTCTCCGGCGCGGTAGGTTCACGGCAGGGATAACCGAGGAACCGGAGAGGGTCGTCAGCGGGGACGAAGTTGCGCCAGTCTGCACGAGCCGCGCTGCGAGGACGTGTTGCACGCGCCGGTCTAACCGGAGTGGCGCAGACACGCGTTACTCCGCTGTCCGTGCGTAAATGCGAAGAGCATGGACGGCGGACGGGCTGAGAGGGGCGCGCAGCTCGCGGCTTCACGCCTGGTGGGCAGCACGCGCGTCCCGGTAGACTCCAACATCGGCGTGGAGCTGGAGCTCCTCCCCAGCAGCGCGAAGGGGTGGTGGTTGAAGTCTTTACGGTCTTTACCCCCCCCCCCCTCAGAGTGAAGATCCCACCGTCAGGCTCAGCAGCCCGGACGCAAAGCAGAAGAGCAGGTTTTGGCATCAAGTTGTGCGTAAAAACCAGAGCAAGGAGTGGAGGCGCAGCGGGAAGGGACGGAGAGGAGGCGGAAGGTGCCAACAAGTCCCCACCGCAAGCGTCACACCCTGGAGGGGTCTGGTCAAGGCTCAAACCTCTGAATGCTGATGTGACGTCATTAACATGTTCTGTGATGTAATTCCAGGTGACAGCGGGCAGCAGGAGGAAACCCAGCATTACTACACTTGACCTTACAATTAAAGGATATTTCTTGTGAATGAAGGAGACTCAGAAATGTCTTTTAATTGTTTGGTTAAGTCTAGTTCGGTTGAAGCGCGCGCGCATGCGGCCGGCCGACGGAGCCGACGGAGCGGCGGGGGTTTCAGCAGCACGCGCCACCGGACAGCTCCTCTGCTGTAGTGTTGGTCTGTGTGCTATGTGATGGAAATACGATAAAAAACCTTTCAGCTCTGGAGATAATGAAACAGAAAAATGTTTTATGAGCTTAATCCTGCTGAAATACAAATTTCTGCTCTTTTTATTGTTCTTTTAATACTCAGATTCGTCCCTTTACATCTGGATTAGTCCCTGAAGGAATCACCAATCTATACCAACGATTGATGTTTAGTTATAATTTATAAAGGTGAACACGAGAACATGCTAACCATCGCCATGTAGATTTATTTAAATAACCATCTGCTTGTTGTATATCTGATCAATATCATCTGAAAAGTTGAAGCTTCCAAAAGTGCTTTTTTCATTATTATGTACATTTGTTTAGAAATTAATTCTGTTCTGAACATGCTAATGAATCATTTAGAGAGAAATACGTTTTTATGTGGATTTTCTCACAACTTGATGAAAGTTGTCTGCTCCTTCTTGTTACATCTACACTGAAATATACAATAAATTATTTTATTTATCTTTACTTTTCCAGTTTAAAAAATATGGGTTTAACACCAAATGTTTAATTTTGCAAAAGTAAATATGTTTTCAACACTCTGCAACATTTTCAAAATATTACACAGTAGGAAAAAAATGACCATTAAAATGTATTTCTGGCACAGGTTTATGAATGAGTAGGGATGGACAGATGTTTACTGATATTGCCCATACTCGTTTTTGGGCTAGGAAAGACAACATCTACTAAGTGACTTAAGATAAACACAAGACATCCATGTTTTACAGACTGATGCCAAAAATTAAAAGAATAAAAATTTAAAATGACATAAACATGCAATATAATCCAAAATAAAGATAGATAAAATATAATAGATATTACAATCAAATTTTAATGTAATGTAAAATAATACAATATAAAATTTAATAAAATTACATTTAAAAATATTGATAAATAGAACACAATAAATAGATAATATTTATATTACATCAAATAAAGTAAAATAAAATAAAATTATAAATGATTTGTTCCTGCTGTTAATTCATTCAGATTTTAATATCCTGATGAACTTCGTGAGTTTCCCAGCTGATCTGCACTGATCCCAGCGCTGAGTCCAGTGGTGGAACATCACACCTCCTACTGGCATAAAGCTGCTACTGCAGGCTTTTACCAGCAGAACAGAGAAACTTATTTAAAACGTAAATGTTACAATATTACGAAATATATCCATCAGCTTTTATGTGTGTTTTATGTGTCTTTATGTTGAAATGTCGCTGGACACAATCATTTCTCCTTTGGGGGATTAATAAATATATCTATCTATCTATCTTAAATAGTTCATGCATTTTTGTCAACATGTTAACATAATAATAGATATCAATAAAGCTACTTTACACAGCATGTTTCTAACTATGAGCGGTGTGTAGATGTGTTGGGTGTTTAAACTGCAATCAATTGTTAGAGTACCTTGCAGTTACTGTAGTTACTTTAAAAGTCCATAATGTGTTGTGGAAAAAAATTAAATAACAATTCTGAGTTCCAATGAGCAAAGTCACTCTGAGTTTATTGTGACTTGTGCACAAGGAAAGCCGTCACTCAGACACACGAGGCATCTGAAGGAGGACTCTGCCCACAACGATGAGTTCAGACTTTTTATAACCTTGCAGGAGACGTTTATTCTTTACAGAGGTCTTTTGTATTCTTAGTTTTACAAACAATGGTTCAGACGGGAGGGGAAATCAGGCAAATAGTCCCCAGGATGTCAACCTTACATGTGCTCAGTTTGTTGCGTTTCAGGTGTTAAAGGCAAAGTAACTGAACAAAGGTCCTTTGTCCACTGTATGCAGACGGAATCTGCATTTGCTTGATGCCATTTGGGTGAGTTGATTGGCTCCTAGATCTGAATTTGGAGCTGCAGGAAGAGTAATTTAATATAATTAATTCAGACAGTTCTTTAAGCTAAAGACATGTTTCTAATAAGAAATGAAATAAAACAGTAAGAAAAGACAGTAGAATAGTAAAAATTCCTTCACATAATGTTTTTGGTATTTTTCCATAAGAAACCTTAAATACTCCGTACACTGCGAACAGAACAAAGCCAAATAGATTATATCTATTCAGAAAATTTCACATATCAGGCAACTCAATACAACATGGTCAAAAAGACATCTACAGCGATTTACATACAACAGACACCAGCAGGAATTGATAATCATCATACATATTCAGGAAAACTGATTAAATAAACCTCTCTGTTGATTTAAAGTGGGACCAATTAACAAGGTTTACACTTAGATTTGGATCTGATTTCAGGGTTTTTAGTAGTTTCTTGCAGATATCAGGAGCATTAAAACTGAATGTTTAGTCTGAAATCTGGAATGCATCCAGGAAGCATCAGTGGCTCATATGACATCAGCGGATGAAAATCCTTTGTCTTACAGAAAACAAACATGTGAGAGGTGGACTGATATGTTCCCTTTTTGGGGTTTTTATGAGGACATTAGCATCTCAGGATGAGGTAAGATGAAGGATTCAAATTGATGACGCAGGAATGGATGATTTAACCTGTTGCTACCAGATGTCCTTTAGGTGAAACATAACAAATTATTGTGTATTTGAGCCGTCAGGGTCCAAGAGCTTCCGCATAACGTACACCATTAGAAAACTAACATTCCTGAGATTTAGTCACACCATACAGGCTGCAATAATAACTCTAGATTGAGTTTTCAACTTAGATTGAGTTCAGTAGAAGTCTTCAAGTAGAATAGTTTCTCTAAACTAAGTCTTCTAAAAACACATTTTAGATCAAGGTTGCAGGATTATAAAGGTAAACAGGAAAACAAAGTGTACAGCACAGACTGGATACCAATGCAACAGAAGGGGATACTTATACACGGCTACAATGAAGTGGGAAAAACAAGAACTGGGTGGAGCAATAAATAAAGATCAGGTGTGCAGTGAACAGATTATTGTTTGTGCAGAAAGAGCTGGAAAAACTCCATTACAGCAGTAGATGATAAAGTTTTTCTGAATCGAGGTGAAGCGCCAATCCCTGTATTCTAGATAATCTTCAGGTGGAAAACGGCTGACCTGGTTTGACCTTTACTATGGCTGTTAAAATTGAGCTCAGAGTCAAAAATGGCACTAAAATTCCTGGACTGATCTGATGTTTTTTTTTCATTGGTGGTTGAAGATGGACACTAAAATTTTGGTTTCAAAAACAAAAGACTCACACATATTTTTATTTAGCTAAAGAACATCTTGGAACATCTACTAATTGATTAGACTGAAAACATGATGTGAATCTGGGAGCAAAGTCCCCTGGTAAGGCGTTAATAAAGAGCTTCACTGTTATGAACAGATATTTGGTTTGTTTGCATGACCTGAGATACTGTAGTGGGGGCATGTAGGGGGCCCAACATGGAGCCCTGGGGAACTCCACATGTAGATGTGTTACAATAGATGGGCCACCAACCTAAGCTGTGCTATAATGTTGTTTTAGAGTGAAGAAAGTCACTCCAGTAATCCTCCCAAACAAGCCACTGGTTCAGTGTTTTTCTAATTGGACTGTCATTAAGAAGCCGAATGAGGCCTGGAGAGTCTCAGATGTCGCTCTTGTGTATCTCTGAGCACTGCATGATCTCAGCTTGGGCTGAACTTGCTGGATCATTTGAACATTTTTCTCTCTGCATTTATATCTTCTTGGCAGGATTCTCTTTGATTGTCTACTTTTATATGTATACGTATTGTGACCCACTATGGTTTTTGTTTTTTGTTTTTTAAACTGACAGGCAAAAGTCAATCTGAAGGGGGTAAAAATGATATGATCAAGCTCCTGCTGGGCTGCGTGATACTTTCAAGTAAGCACACAGAATTTATTCTTCCCATTGTTCCTTGTTTTCTTTGCTTCCAGGACTTCGAAACTCAGATGAGAGTTGCAGCTTTTCAGCATTCATTTGTACTTTGAGTGAATGTGCCGCTGAGAGCGAGTCGTAAATCTGGAGCCAGAGTCTTGTTTTTGTTGTGAAGTTGCTGATCTATTTTAGAAAATGACAGAAGAGAAGAGGCTTTATTTCTCCCAGAGGAACTTTCATCTGCAGCTTGTCCTTTAAACTCAGCAGCTAAATCGAGTCCAGCATGGTGACTCAGCTGATCACATCCAATAATACAGTAATCACCTCTCATTTCTTTTAGATACTGGCAGATGAATCAGCTGCTCAGCTTGAAAATGTTCATATTTTTCTAAAGGCAAATCTTACCTCCTTTCAGCTCCTCCCATCTGATTTATCCAACATGGGGATTATCAAATAAAGCCTCATCCTTATGATGCGGTGTGGCAGGGGCTGCATGTCTGTCTAAAACTCTTAAAAAGCAACTTTATACCTGAAACAGACGCATTTTCCACCTAGGGAAAATGTTTTAACTGCTTGTCCAGTGGTATATTCCCCAGGTTCCACTATAAAACATCAACAAACAGTAGTTAACCAGAAAGCTGTGTTGAGATTCCAGGAAGTGCATCTATGTGTATGGGGGAGCAAATGAGGACATTTCTATTATTGTTATAGGGGTTTTTGACAGAACATTTTAACAACGCCCAAAGAATCCTCGAGTTGGGTTTCTCTTAGACTTCTTCTTTACAGTAGCATATAAACTCCCTGCTTTGCTTCCCAACACCCAGGGCTTAAAGGGGAAGTTTGGTATTTTTCAACCTGTACCTATGTTGTAGCATGCTATACGATCATTTACTCACCCAAACGGTTGTGGCGCAAGTCGAACTCCATCAGAAAATATTTTATATCCACACGCGAGCGGCATACGTCCATTTAATGGGAGCGATCGGGGCAAGCGATCGGCCTCTGAATAAGGCTTTAAGGCCACAAAACTCCTTATTTTTACCAATGTGTTGTTAGCAAATGCTAGTCGGATCCCTCCGTGAGCTGGATTCAGCCTGTACTTCTGTTGTTGTTTTTATTCCGGGGTCCTTTCAAGCCTTTCATCCTCATCTGTGACAGCGATTACGTCATTACCTTGAGCCATGGAAAAAGGGCGAATTCCCTCATAGATCACTCCATACTGTAGGACAGTTCGCTATTTGCTAAGATAATAGCAACATGGTCTGTGTTTGTGTTTTTCCAAGTTGTAAAAATAAAATGTAGCGAACTGTTTTACTGTATGGAGTGAATTCCACCTTTTGCAATGGTGCAAGGTAGTGACATGTTTACAACATGTTTGTAAATGTTCCTAGACTCTATAATGTATTGAAGATATTTAAACTGGCAATTTAAGGGTTAAAATCATAGACTGTAAAGTGAATGGACAAACCCTAAAAGGACAGCCCACAGGATTCTGGTGAGCTGAAGTGATGCACATTGGGCGGTTCTGTCCTTTGCCATCTTGGCACAGATACGAGTCTCGTGGCGCCGGAAAGCCCAAATATGGCCGACAAGGAGAGGGGGGCTGTAAGCGTGGGGAGGGATGTGCAAATTAAAGTTCTGATTTAGTTTGATTCAGTGGCGAACAAGGCTACAGATGCTATTTAACGCTGTTTAATGTAATATTTGATTACAATTAGTACAGTAAATGGACCACTGTGCTCAGCTTCATTGCTGCTGCTGGCACATTTACGATTCTTTCTGTCTCTTTCTGATGGATTTTAAGTGATTTTAAATGTGTCCATGAATCATCTTGCCGTTCCCCACCAACAAGCCCCTTGTTGATGCAGCATGCTGCCGCGGTCCATCAGTGAATTAAGAAACTCAACAGCGTGTGTGTAACTAACAGCAGATGTGTTGCACATGCAGATGGTGGCCGTTTCCAAACAAGGAGCAGCTGCAGCTTTTGACGACAGAACAGGCCCGTAACTACCATTGAGGACACCAAGGTCATGTCCTCGGTATTTTCTTTCAAATTTTTTTCTTTTACTCAGAAGTATTATATAATGAAAAGCATTCTGACTTTGACTGATCAGTTGTACTGCTTCTCTTGATGTGCAGAATTTCTGCCACTCCGGTAGATGGCGCTAGTGAGTCACAGATGTACTACATCTGCCTCAGTGTTGTGTTAAAGGTAGAAGAAGACTAAGTGAAGAAGGAAAAATTGTTATGTTTGCATCAACTAGGGCTGTCCCGATACCACTTTTTCCCTTTCGATAGAGATACAGAGGGTTGAGTATCGGCCGATACCCGATACCGATACTTACATTTTGTTATGAGCAAAATATTGTGTCAAACCTCCCCTCAAAACCTTTAAGTGTAACTGATAAAGTCCCCAACAGAAGGTGTGAGAAAAATTGAGTCATTAATTATTAACCAATGAGTTAATTTAGAAAAAATTTAAAGACTTTGTGTAACACATGGCATATTTCACATTTCTGTTTTAAGAAAAAACAACCTGAGTAAACCCTGTAGAAAATGTACTAGGGAGATCTCGTAAAGGGTGCTGAGGTAAAAGTGTTGATCACTTGGTATCGGCAACAGTATCGGCATATTTCAATGCAGGCCAATACTTTCCGATCCGTGTTTTTTTGTTGGTATCGGCACCGATACCCGATACTGGTATCGGATCGGGACAGCCCTAGCCTCATGTCCTTGCAGATGAACGAGGCAAGTTTCTTGGTGCATGCCTCTTGTTCCGCAGACAGAGGAGCTTGCAGAGGCCGAGGAAAATACCGGAGTCGAGACGTGGCTGTTACGGTGGAGTTCCAGACATAACAGCAGGCTCATCTGGGTGGACATTTTCAAGATGTGTCCTGAGGTTGCTAGTGGTTGAATGATACGCTAATTTTAGCTTACACAGCTTACATATAACTTTGTCTTGCTCAGCATTTTTCCCATTGTCTGAGTCTGCCAAAAATCACCAAAAATTCTTTCGGAGTCCGGATAAATGTTTCGATTGGCTCTGTACAATCCGCCATCTCTACCTATAAGCTATGGGCCAGTTTTTGTCAAGTCTCCAGCTCACATGACCTCCCTGATAGCATTGACTTTTGGGCCACATGTGGCATCTAGGTGGCACCTCTGGCTGAGTTGTGATGCGGCAAAACACCTGAGGGCCATATCATAACCACATTGGTTTGGCCATACATTCAAAATTATAGGGAATTTCCCCTCTGGCACGTTTCCATAATCAAAGCACTTGGTCCAAATACATTTTTCTTTTGGGCCGCACTGTGATTTGTAACTGGCATAAGTAATGTGGCAAAACACATGAAACCACATCGTGACCACTTCAGTTTGGCCAGACATTCAAAATTGGAGAGAGCTTCTTTTGGGCGTGTTCTGGGCTAGTTGGCAGAGTAGACAACAGCACTGATCAGGACCACCCCCTCATTTTCATCTGGCTTGGAAAGTGAAACCCTCTACAATTTGTTGAAATGTTTCATTCAGACTCTGTTATTCTACAAACCTAGATTTTTTGAGAAAATGATCAGCCAACGTAAGTCTCTTGAGAGCGTCACTTATTAAATACTGCTAAAACAGTACCGGTTCATAGATATTAGCTAACGCAGCTAAAATATTAGCTGCTAACATTAGCTGCTAAATTAAGCTATGATCGAAGCTCAGTATGGTACAAATGATATTAGCAGCTATTCTTTATTGCATTAGTAGCTTCTGTGTGGTATTTAAATGATGCTAAAGAGTATGTCGATACATAGGATTAGCTGCTAATGTTAGCAAGTATCGAAGCAATATGTGCAGCGCGCACACTACGCGTTCACCAAGGGCCGATCGTCCTTCACAATTTTTAAGTTTCTCATTTCTCTTGCATTTGTCCCCATGTCTCATTTAGCTCACGCATGTCAAACTGGTCCCAAAAAGCCTGTGTGTCAGCTGCTGCATTCCAACCAAGCAGGAGTTTTTCAGGGTCCACACATTTCATAACGCAAATTCAGTCTTAACCCAAAGACTTGATTAGATGAGTGGAGCCTGGTGTGCTCCTGCTGGGTTGGAATGAAAACCTGCAGCCACACGGCCCTTTCTGGAACCAGTTCCACACCCTGGTTTAGCTAGTAGAAGATCACAGCCAATCTGCGATTATTCTAAAACTACTAATCCGACATTTCCTTGCTGTTACATGATTGGCTGTTTGCCTGTCTCTCGTAGTGGCATGATAGTCTGAGACAAGGAGGGAGCACACATGGGTCTGTTAGGTGGTTAGCTGTCAGCGCACCCAGTTGTCACGGCAATGTCTTATCAACAGAGCGTGTTTTCACATATTGTTCATTGTGAGTAATAATGCCATCAAAATTCAGCTGCAGTGTTAGTGTATAATTCACTTATGTGCACAGGAGTGAAAGTAGGCCTGTATGGTCCCACATACTGTGAAAGTTAGGCTACAATTAAAATATGTTATTATTGTTTTGCATAGGCTGAAGGCTGTAGTAGTTGTACAGTAAAGAATGTGAGTTTCAATCATGCAAACAAATATTGTGTACCACATTAATTTTATTTTTCAATTTTTATCTTTTTGCAGGCTGTGGTGATTCATAATAAGAGGACATTGGTGAGGATTTTTTCCTTCATAATGGAAATTAGGAAGAACTCAAAACAAAATAGCCTCAGAAGAAGAGCAGTTAAAGGCCCATTTATGCTCGACGCAGATGACGGATACGCAGACGCACCAAAAGTTTCGTCCGTCTTCTGCGTCAATTACGTGCGTTTTTGGTGCATTTTCAGGCTCCTTGCGCAGTAATACCACCGGAAACCGCGGGGTCAGTGTTGAGCATAGTTGAGCAGAAACAAACCAGGGAAGAAGAAGAAGA
>JAVQJG010213852.1:0-12345 GCA_036024015.1 Craterocephalus amniculus
CTGATTATCGCACATTCATATATACATATATACTAGCCAATTGATAACAAAATAGCCTATGTGAGGAAACCAACAGACTCCATCAAAAAGAGTCTTCGATCAATCCCCTTCTGAGCAAGGAACCATTCAGAATTGACCTTTTTTCTTCTCTTCCTGACCGAGAGGATGCTGGACAGAGCTTCCTCTTAGAATAAGGTCCATAGGAAGGAAGGCTGGCCTTTACCAGTATCTGATGGTTCCTCCCAGTCCACCGCGGAGAAGCAGCACCTTCCTGGTTACCGGGTCAACCGTTGCATCAGGGATGCATCTTTCTGGAAAGTTTACACATCTTAACTTTGAAGGAGCAGAAATAAACAAAAATGGAAATTTCCTTTTCCAGGTCTGTGTAACATTTTTCAGGTGAATGAGGCCTTTTCCAGGTCTGTGTAACATTTTTCAGGTGAATGAGGCCTTTTTCCAGGTCTGTGTAACATTTTCCAGGTGAATGATACCTTTTCCAGGTCTGTAGGACCTTTTCCAGGTCAATGAGACCTTTTACAGGCCTGTAGGGCCCTTTACAGGACTATGGGACCCTTTCTAGTCTATGGGACCTTTTCCAGGTCTGTGGGATCTTTTCCAGGTCAATGAGAACGTCTCCAGGTCTGTAGAGCCCTTTACAGCTCTGTGGGACCCTTTCCAGGTCTGTGGGACCCTTTCCAGGTCAATGAGAACGTTTCCAGGTCTGTAGAGCCCTTTCCAGGTCTGTGGGACCCTTTCCAGGTCTGTGGGACCCTTTCCAGGTCTGTAGAGCCCTTTCCAGGTCTGTGGGACCCTTTCCAGGTCTGTGGAAATCGGAGCAGGCTGTTCTTAATGTCCGGTGTATGAAACAAAAATGAAACCAGAAATCTGATATATCCTGTAAAAACTGGTCATTTGAGTTTTGTAAGAAGAAAAATCGTCTGTTTATTACATTTACTGCTTTTAAAATTACAACCAGCTGCAACCTTTCTTTATCATAATTATTATTATTGAATAATAAGAATAAAATGAGTTATTTTGATATCATGAAATAAATAAAATCCATAAAAAGAAAATATTTTTATTTTATTAACTTGTAGGTTTTTCTGAGTTATAATAAATGTGAAAATTTTCATCCTGCTCTTATTTGTAACCCAAAACTATGTTGAATAGTGTGTTGTTTTTGTTCTTTTGCTGATGCACAGCTGAACATTGCCACCATTTGTTCCTCGTCATCCTCATTTGGAAGTCAGATGTAATGAGTCAGCAGCCTGCATGTTAGTGCTAATGCTGGTGGAAGGCGAGCGCGTTGTGTCCGTGTCATTACTGCGGTCCGGGTCAGCAGGTGAGCTGTCGGCCAGCAGGCCGGCTGCTTGGACCATATGCCAGAGGTCGGGTGTGTGCCAGCCTGACGAGGAGCTGCCAGGCCTCCTGGAGCTCCATCCAACGGACACACTGGGACCAGTTTAGCCTGCTGTATATGTTCCCTCTGTCAGCATTCAGGTCAGCATGTGGAGAAACTTCCATTATAATTCAGACTCATAGATCACCTCCTACTGCATGGTAGATCTACATCCTGGCTTTCTGATTGGCTACAGTTTTACCCAGTAATGAAGTTAAGGTTTAACCCTTTGATGCACAGTTGCCACTAAACGCTGTTTTCTTCATGCATGGCTGAAAGCAGCCACTTGATTCAATGTTAGTCATTCAGTTAACTGCAGAACAAATGAATGTGAAATTCAATATGTAATCACTGTAATCAGTAAGTTTTCCACCAAATCAAAGGTGGATCATGCTGTAGATGTCCAGTCCGGATGTAGGGTCCAGTGAATCATGGATGTGATTGACACATCAGCATCCAATGTTTTAAAATGATGGGATGGTGTTTTCTCAGCCTGTCCGCTCCACTGGGGACTGAAATATTTATCTTTGTTTTAGAGTATTTAGTTCATTGGCTGTGGTCAGGGAGAGAAAAGGATTTTAAGCAATATAATAAAAAACCTGGAAAACATCTCCCCCGACCTTTAATGTTTCAGTGTTTGTGTTCATAACCTCCCTGAACCCTCCTCCTGATTCCATGTCAGACTTTTCTTAAAAGATCCAAACAAAAGGATCAAAGAAGAACCCTGACGGAGAATCTTTAGAAAAGCCTAATTAAAGACATAAAGTCTGATTTTTGGTCTGGCTCGGCCATGTTAGAATCAGAGTTTATTGATGAGAATCCATTCTTCATGAATGCGAGGTCATCGGCCAATCAGCTGTGAGCATGAAGAAGACGCTTGTTATGATGGATATGCTCAGAATAGAGAAAACCTTGAAATAATTCTCTAAACCTTCATTTATCCTGTTGTGATGCATCCTGCAAACTTTTTCAGTCTTTGTGAACTTTTCTAAAGATGCAGCCTGAATGGAGCTGAAATAACTTCATGAAATAAGTAAAAAGTAAAAT
The DNA here is from genome assembly GCA_036024015.1 of Craterocephalus amniculus. Lineage (NCBI taxonomy): Eukaryota > Metazoa > Chordata > Actinopteri > Atheriniformes > Atherinidae > Craterocephalus > Craterocephalus amniculus. Next base: position 2,447 of record JAVQJG010213852.1, read on the forward strand.
TCATGACATGATGATTTAGAAAATTTATCAGATAAGTTATTATCCTTCAGCTTTCTTTCCCTTTTTAAAGCTTTGATCTTTTCTTCTGAACAGCGCAGGGTATCAGCTTCCGTCTTATTTCCTCCCACACTGGTGTCATTTTTTCCCTGTGCCACCAATATTTAGTTCAAGGGAAGATTTTCACCCGACAATATTTCAAAAGAAGCGGTGAAGCCTTCATTCTTCTCTCTCGTCTTCCTGCGAATATCCAATTTTGCATTTCTGTCCCTGAAAAAGAAAGTTTAGAGGACACAGCTGATAACATTATTTATGAAGCGGCTTGGAAGTGAAAATAAATCAATACGGGGATGGAACTGGTGACAATAACAGAGAAAAGGTTGAGTGAATTCTGCTGCTGGGAGAAAACACGTCTAGGTTACAGCTCGTTCTCACGTCGGCTCGCTTAGAGGATGAAAGGCTCCAGTCCGTTCAGTCCCATTCATCATAGTCCACTAATCAGATTATTATAATCAGGTTACAGCTAATCCAACATATGATCCACATCAGTCCGCTTTATAATAACTGTGTTCATATAAACCAGACTCAGAGAAGCCTTGGTGCAACGTAAAAACCTGGGTGTGAGTTAGGGAAGCTCCCATGTTCACGCGTGGCGGGTTCTTACATTTCCAGCTGCTTTTTGAGGAAATGCGAGGTGGGAGGATACAAACAGAAATGGAGGACATGAGGGAGGTGTGCTGGGTGAGCGGGGTCGTGGGTGCCGTTAGGGAAGAATTGATTGGTGCTGATCCCACCACCTCTCTTAATGAAGTTGTAAAGGGGACATAGCCGGTTCACTACGGGGTTAATAACGGCTTGATTTTCTGTCTCGGCGGCTGCACCTGACAACATCCTTCACCGTGTCAACAGGCCGCGTGATGCTGGACTGGGAGACCTGCTCAGACTCTGTCCTCCAGCTGGGGGAGGTTTGTTTTGGACCGGGCTTGTTAGGAGTTATGTCTCCTGATGCAGCCAGTAAACATCTCTATTGACTGTATTCGGAGGTGTTATCCCTCTGCACCTCCATCTGCTGCTGTCACCACGGCTGCTTTTCAGGGATGGGATATAAAAGGCTTGGGAAACAAATGCTCTCTTTGGCTGATTTCTCACCAAGCAGGGAGCAAACAAGCAAATCAATAACCATAATGGGACTTCTCCAACGGCTCGACTTTATAATAGCAAAACTGGATGGCAGCAGCATGTGTTCTAGCTCTCCCAGCTAAGACATAACATCCATACGCCGCGCAGAGCGGCTGGCGCTGCTCCCCCTGCTGCTGCTGCTGCTGGAGAATAAGCCGCTAATAAAACACATCTGGGATACTTTGTGTTGTCCACACAGAGCAGCCGCGGATGCTGATGCTGCCTCTGATCATCTACATGAGAAAGCCGGTCATGCTGGGATAAAGAAGCTGGAAATGATTACATCTGATGCAGTCAGATTACTGTCCCCTAAGGAAGAAAAGGTTATGCCCTGCATAGCCTGTGAATGTTATTTCCTTCTCTAACAACATGAACATCATAGAGCCTTTGTATTTCTACTTTATATAAACCGTTCTACACATACAGTAGCACCAGCAGGCCCTGGTCTACGTTTACCTGCGACGGTAATGTGTTGGACAGTCGCAGCTCCACGGCTTACACTTTTTATATGAGGCATTTCCACGGAGCAGGCGTGTTGCTAAGATACTGCCACACATCTCTTTGAAGGCTGATGCAACATACCAGACATGGCTGGGATGGAAACTCTGGACTATTTCTCAATCACAAACACCAGAGGGCTGTCCGATGAACATCCCAGATGTCCCTGGTACCTGGGTGGACTTACCCACACTTGCAGGATCTGGGTCAGCAGGACCTCCGTCTCCATCAGGCGCTCACAGAAAAGGGGCGGGGTCCACAGCTGACCAATCAGCAGGGGGATTCCCTGCAGGCTGCAGCAGCTACTGAAAGTGCAGACTGTTATTCTTCAGAAATATAAAGAATTTAAACAAATTATGAGACCAAAAACAACTCTGCTGCCGTAGCAACACCCTGCAAGCAAAGCTGGCAGAACATTTCTGACTTTATTAATGTGCAAATTTGTCAGATTAGGCTTCATTATTAATTCATGGGACAATGTAAACACATCACTTTATAAGAGCCAGTTTCCTCGCTTTCCATTACATTGCGTTTGTCTGGCTGTTAACAACATAAATAAAGGAAGAAGTTTCAGAAATTGAATAAGAAAGAAGTGATTCGATTTTGGTAAGGAGGAGATTCACATCCTGTAATAGATATCCTGTTTCTTAACAGTGCTTAAAGGAGCATGCAGAGTTATTCCTCTGGCCTTCCAGCAGCTTTTTTCTGTGTATGGTGGCTGTTCACAAACCAGAGCAGCATCAGTTTGCTGACAGGGTGGGAAAATGCTCCAGAATCCCAAACGCTGTACTCCACTGTAGAGATGCTGCCTCTGAACCTCAGGAAGATGCTGAACTTGCTGGTGGGGATTTTAATGCTATGTTTGACCGCTGTGGTGTGTCGAGAAACTCTTCCTCATCATGCAAGTTTCAGCAGAAACCAGTAAACATGGGTGTAGACCCAAACGGTTTGACAAACCCTGAACATTACTGTCATAAATCCCAATGTCTCAGCATGCAGCAACCAGGCTGAGAATCTGCAAACAGGAGCCGCTCTCCTGCCTGTGTCTGGATCACACCGTTGGACCCTGTTGGATTTATTACCTCCACATGTTCAGGAAATCTTGTCAATGTTCTGGATCTGGTGATCCAGGATGATCTAAATCCTGTCGATGTGAGCCACCTGATGGAGGTCTGACTCTGAGGTTCCACCAAAAACCAACATGTGAAAATGCGTTAAACGAATAGATCCATGGGGACGAAGGAAGACGACTGTAGGAGGCGTCCAGTTCACCGTCCATGCGGCTGATAGGCTGGTTTGCTGGATGAGTGTGTGGCCAGTGACAAGTGGCTGTGTGTGTAGCGTGTAACTAAATTATTTACACCGGGGCCTGTTAGCATGGCGTTACTACTGGGTGGCATAACGCCGGAAGTAGGGTTAAGACCATATTCCTCCAGATTCGATTCTTTTACAATGTTTTGCGTGCCGATTCGACTTAAATTCTTTTTTGTGAATTTTAGTCTTCTTAACTCCACACATGTGAAAAATTGTATTCAGGAATGAGTTTTTAGATTGATTTGGCAGCTACCAGCTAAAAATGAAGCGTTTACATAAGGAGACACAATACAGCACACAGGACCATGCCCACAAGGCAAGCAAATGTGGAAAAAAAAGTTGTCGAAAAAATAATCGAAAATAATTTTAATAATTTTTTACATAAAAAAGAAACATTTAGAAATTGTGAAAAAAAGTTTATTTTCTTGCACCCCTAATAGAAAGCTAACCGGAAGAGTCTGAATCACGATTTTAATGCTGTCTTATGATCTAGGTCTTATTTGATGAAGCAGGAAGATCGTTGGGGTGTTGAGTAAATCGCTCTCTGCCCGAGAGACGAGACATCCTCACTGAACAGCTCCTGCTGAGATTATTATTTTATACTGTGAGACATATCCATATATTTTATCTGCATGGTTGGTAAATGTGGTCCTATGACTGAGATAAAAATGTATTAGATATTTTTATGAGACCCATTTTTAAATGTATAATGTGTAAATTATGACACATTTTCATTTGAAACATTTTTTTCTGTCCTTGTTTTATTTTCTATACAACAGTCACAACGACGGATGTACAAAGGCAAGAAGCTAGCTTCACTATTAGACTGCTAAGTTAGCTTGTTGTTGTGCTAACGTACAAAACCAGGCTGAACGTTTCACGTCTCCCAGCAGCGTTTATTCAGAACAACAGCAGAAAGTCCTGATGAGCTGCAGAACATTCATACGCTTTGTCTGAATGTTGCTAGCTAAAGCTAACCGGCTACAGACCAAAGCTAACATGTTGAAGCTAATCGGCTACAGACCAAAGCTAACGTGTTGAAGCTAACCGGCTACAGATAAAAGCTAACATGTTGAAGCTAACCGGCTACACATAAAAGCTAACATGTTGAAGCTAACTGGCTACAGATAAAAGCTAACATGTTGAAGCTAACTGCGGCTACAGATAAAAGCTAACGTGTTGTAGCTAATCGGCTACAGACCAAAGCTAACATGTTGAAGCTAATGGCTACATACCAAAGCATCGGTCACATCCCTCCACTAGTAGGACCCGATCCTTCAATGGTGACTCAATCAATACTTTATTTCTAATGTGCTTTAACAGAGACTACCACAGGTAAATAAAGTAAGATAAAAACACAAGATAATAAAATAATAAAAACAGTAAGCAGCAACAGTAAAATAAACAATAAAATGCAAGACGATGAGTCCTAGCTTAATGATCATACTCTCTGGATTTAAAGACGAAGAAGAAGTAAAGAGATGAGTTTTCAAGAGAGATTTAAAAACATTTCCAGATCCAGCGGCCCTCACAAAAAGCAGGAGACCGTTCCAAAGCCTAGCAAAGGTCCGGTCGCCACGAGTCAATGAAAAAGATTTTAAAAATTCCTGAATCCATGACTTCAGCTGGTCAGAATGGTCTGTAGCACGATTCCTGAACACCAGGGAGACAGTTTAGCTTTGCCACAGGGCCATGTGGCCTGTGGGAGGTAACAGGTTCAGCTCCCCCTAGTAGACAAAAGTTAAACAATATCCCTTTAAAAAAAACTCTTTATAATTCATTTGATAAAAAGTGTTAAAAAGCCGCCTCTGATAACCGCTGTGCTATTAGACTATTTTCCCCTTAATACTAGGCAAATATCTTCACCAATAAATCCCCCCAGACACCAGTGTAAGGATAAATATGTGGTGTGATCAGCTGGTACAGTTTCATCCGGAGCTCCTTTTATCCCTGAATTCAGATGCATATTTCACATCACCTCGCCGAGTGGCAGGAGATTTTCTGGGCTTCTTATCGAGCTGGAACGTATGAATGACGTGAAGGGCAGAGCTGTGTTTGGAGGGATGGACTCAGTCTGAGCCTTGTAGAGCTGAGTGAAGGATGGTGCATCTGTCTGATAACCAGGACATTTATTTCTACTGATGGAGGAGCTAAATGCACGTTCTCCACATTCCTAAGCAAAAATCTCACCCTTTGACACGGACATGCTCTGATTTCCCCCACCATGTCCCACGCATTCATCTGGACATAAATAAGCCAGCCGAAGTGGCGAGGGTCACGTCCAGAGCGACCCTGAGAGTCTGCAGCTGGGTGACTCATCAGCCATTACTGCCCTGGTGCCGTCTGGGGGAATCACGCTATGTGGCCACGGCAATGATGATTGAGCTGCCCAGTAAAAGGAATACTTCTTCCTAGTCGGTGGGAATGCATTAGAAGCAGTCAGAAAGGGAACGCTTGGAGGGCCTTTCCCTGGCAAGGATATTCATCAAGCGGGCGATGTGCTCAGAGACTCCCAGACGGCTCCATAATAAACGCTTACAGGGGATGAAATATTCATGCAGAGTTAAATCTAGATCCTGGAGTAGTCGCTGCACATTAAACCCCGTCAATACTGATCAGCGCTGACGGCCCTCCTCATCCGACTCCGAGCGGCTTCCCCGCCAGCAGACGCAGGTCCTGGAAAGGTATGAAGAAGGATTGAGGCGTGCGGGGTGGAGGGGGGAGGGGGGTGTTTATGATGAGCTGGCACAGCAGACAGATGTGTCGGCTGCTTTTATCAATGATGACTGACTAAGCGTAAAAGGGAGATTCCACCATGATGAGAATCTCCCGTTCCATCATGATGAGAATCTCCCGTTCCATCATGATGAGAATCTCCCGTTCCACCACCATGATGAGAATCTCCCGTTCCATCATGATGAGAATCTCCCGTTCCATCATGATGAGAATCTCCCGTTCCATCATGATGAGAATCTCCCGTTCCACCATGATGAGAAACTCCCGTACCACCACCATCAAACATCAGAGGTGGATCATGGTGTAGACGTGGAGCCGGTGGAGTCCAGTGAATCATGGATGTGAGCTGTGTGACATGGAGCATCGTCCTGCTGGAAGCAGCATCAGAAGCAGCAGGACTCAGGCAGGCTGTGCTGTGTTGATGTTAACAGCTGAACAGATGGATTTTATAAAGTGACCAATATGAGGAGAGGAACTTCAAACTATTGTCTGGGTTTAACAGGAAGCGTGGAAGAAAAGCTGGAATTAGAAAAGCTGCTAATTGCAGCTGCAGCGCTTGGACCAGCAGGAGGTTTTTTCCATCCGTTTAGGCAGATGAAGCATTGCCTGATAAAAAAAGAAGAAAGATTCACAGGAAGTTTAACTTGTTGCTGCAGATAATCAAAACCAATCTGAGCTCTTTGGGTCATTGCAGAGTCACCGGCGGCCAACAGGAAAGTGATTGGTGAAACCATCATGCTGCATAACGCCCAGCCCCATGACAGCGCCGTGTATCAGTGCCAAGCCTCCAACAAGCACGGGACCCTCCTGTCCAACGCAAACATCATGATTATCAGTAAGTCTACCTGCTTCCTGTCTCTTACCACTCCTCTCCCACCTGCAAATTTTCTCCACTCATGAACACGCCACTGTTTGCCGGTGTCTGTGAGAATGCAGCCGCTCATTTCCACACTGATGCGCCGATATGGCCATAAAGCCAGCGAGGAGCTCTCTGGGGAGCTGTCTACAGGCTGCAGCATTTCATCCAAGCTAGCAACCGTCCATGTTGAGCAACAAGCTCTGCTCTCTGCTATTTATATGCTAACAATTCCGGCCTCCATCCCTGCAGATGTCCTGCCTCACACAAACGTGCAGATCCTGCCGCTCTATGCAGACGTGGGACTTTGCGCTCGGTGACACAGGAGTTAATAACGCTGGGCAGTCTCTGAGTACCAGATGCTGCTGCAGAAACAATTAGGAGAGACGGAGCGTTTTAATACTCGGCTGATAAGGCGCATGCGCTCGGCAAACTCATTTCTCCGTTCTTTTCTGCTTTGATTTCATTGTCTGTCAGCTGAGTTGTTTTTTTGTTTTTTGGTTACACAAAGGAACCTTCGGTTAACACACAGGTGAGGCGACAGTGCGGTTTGGCCTGTACGAGCTGTCCTATCAGGCTCCAGAGTTTGGTTTGGCAGAGCTGTGAGCACCCCGTTGTGTTTTTATAAGCCCCTCAGACTAAACTGGATTCTGCTGCTTCTTTCCAGACCTGCAGCCCATGATTTTGACCAGAGATGGGGAGGAGTACTCTGCAGTGGAGGGGCTAGGGCTGATGATGCACTGCAAGGTGTTCAGCTCTCCTCCTTCCACGTTCGCCTGGTACGTCCCTGCCTGGCTGCTGGCTGAGGCGCGTGGTCCCGTTCTGCAGACACCCGCGTTCCTCCCGGCAGGAGAAAGCAGCACGATGATCTGCTTCTCAGCTTCTCGCCTTCTCACCGCTGCCACGGTCATGCTAGCTTTACTTTAAATTTACATGGCTGTTTTTATTTTTCCAGGAGCAGAGACGACTCCTCTGAATCCATCACGGATATCAGGTTTAATCTCCACGAAAACGGTTCGCTGGAGATCCAGCGCGTGCAGAAGGCCGACGCGGGACAGTACACATGTTTAGCTAAAAACATCGAGGGCTCGTCGGCCATCAGCGCCATGCTTTATGTAAAAGGTAAACACCCCCCCCCCACCACCATCCACCGCTCAGACCCCGTCCTGCATAACTAACCCATCCTTCCTGTGGAAGATCCCACCAGAATCGTGGCGCCCCCAGAGGAGCAGGAGGTCCTAGCGGGCAGCCCCGCTCAGCTCTCCTGCATAGCGGAGTACGACCCGTCCTTCAGCGGCCACTTCCAGCTGCTGTGGGAGAAGGACGGCGTGCTGCTCAGCCTCAACGGCACAGACAGTTCCAGGCAGGTTCCGGCTGCTCGTCATGCTTTTCTTCCATCGCTGCACATTTCAGAAGAAATCTTATAATCCGTTCATGTTCTGCCTCGGTGTCTCTGTTCACAGATACTTCGTAGAAGATGGGCTCCTTCACATCGCCAACGTGAGCCACGAGGACGGGGGGGTGTACACATGCGTGGCAAAGACCCCCGTGGACCAGAGCCTGGCCTCCGCCCGCCTGCTGGTGATCGGTGAGCTCCCATTTTAGCCCCGTTTATCCCACAGATCTGATGCTGGACTCATGTGTAACACTTTCATTTAACACACGGTTACATGGTTACATGGTGTTTTTTCATTCGGAATTAAAATCTTCTCCCTCGGGTTTACATGGAAATATTAATTCTGAATGAATGTTTACATGGACAACATGTTTTCTTAATTCTGCTTTAAAGCCAGGAGTTGGGAAAGGCTCTGATTGGTTGGATGGCGGGAGTGACATAAAGTACGTACGTACGTCTACCGGAAGTTAAAACCTGCATCGTTTCTTTCCAACAACAACATAAAAAACGTCGCATTTTGGCTCGATGTGGATTCTTGTTATGAAGCAGCAGCTATCCGCTAGCATGCTACGTCACTTTCACCTGAACAGACTCACTTTGAGCCCGTTTGCTTCGGACGGGATGCGCTGTGTATGGTCGTCATGGCGACAGGACGAGGGGGCGAGCATGCGCAGAACGACAGGAATGAACTGATAAACCAGCCACTTTATTCAGAATTATGTTTAATTCCGACTTAAATTTGCATTAGGAATTAAGTGTTTACATGGTGTGTTTAAAGCGAAATTAAGGTTAATTCCGAATTAAAGAGGAATTAAAAGTCCCATGTAAACGTGGCCAATGAGACGTCAGAAGCACGCACACACCCTGCAGCGTGTGGCAACCACCCGGCCGGTGTGGGCGTCCACAGACCAGCATGCCCCTGCTTCCACATCCTCGGTCGATCTGACGGACTTCCCCCCCCCTCTTGCCCGGCCGCAGACATGGATCTTCTCTCCTTTTCCTGTCCTGGTTTGCAGACGTTCCCGATCCGCCCGGCAGTCTGGTCCTGTCCGAGCGCAGGAGCAGGAGTGTGAAGCTGGCCTGGCTCCCTGGTGACCATCACCACAGCGCCATCACAGGTAAGAGCAGAAAGCAGACCATCCATGCATGCAGGTGTGAACACAAACACCCCCCCCCTCCCCCCGCTGTGAGGCATGTCTTACTTGTCTTCATGTTGCCTGTATCACAGATTGGTTTGATGTCGTCACATGGATTAATGAGCGTGTGTTCTGATTGGCTGCTGCGATGACAGCACTGACTGTTGTCTCGCCTGTCGACAGAGTTCATTATCCAGTACGAGGAAAGCAAGTGGGAGCCGGGCAACTGGAAGGATCTGCTCCGAGTCCCCGGGAACCAGAACTCTGGCGAGCTGCAGCTGCACGGCCACATCAGCTACCGCTTCCGCGTGCTGGCTGTGAACGGCGTGGGAGCGGGCCTTCCCAGCCGCTCCACAGAGACCTACACAACCCCCCCGAGAGGTGCCGGCCCCCCTGTGTTCGCTCTGCTTAAGCAGCCGACACGCAGCTCCGTGAACTTTCAAACACTCACACCGGCCACATAATTGAGTCCACTCTTGTTGAAAATCTGCTCGGCGCCTCTTTCACCAAGGATTTCTCTCCCTAACAATGCTGACAAAATCTATATTCCCTCTTTTGTGCAGCCCCAGACAAGAACCCTGAAAATATCAGAATCGAAGGTCATTTGCCACATGAAATGAACATCAACTGGGAGGTAAGAGCCAGGGTTTGCTCTTTTATTGTCCGTACAGAATTACTGGCTTCCACTTCAGTTTCTGGCATTTATAGAATTTCTCTCCAAAGATCAGAGATGAAGCTTTTATCAATGTTTCATTTGCAATTACCAATACTTTAAGCAACAGAAATG
>JAVQJG010213879.1:0-11611 GCA_036024015.1 Craterocephalus amniculus
TTGTTTTAATGGTCATATTGGACATTACAGCCATGTCTTGAGACCAAAATGAACTAGTAGGCTACAATAGTGTAGTATATTTTCCACCCGAGGCATTGGCGCTGCTTTAAAAAAAAAAAAAAAACAAAGGCAGAAAATTCGACAAAAAGTCGACATGAGGGTCACGACAATCGACAGTCCAAAAACCGTGTCGTTCCCATCCCTAGTGTGGATATGGCCTAAATTTTTTATAACAATGGCTCTGAATGGTCAATGACTTGAAGAACCCCTATGCTTTTCAGGGGACCCCTTTGTGGGGTCCCGAGCCCCAGGTTGGGAACCACTGGTGTAAGCAATGAACAGAACATACAGTAATTTACCACGAGTCAGCATTCTTCAGAAAAATGATTTCTTCATGGGGAAGTTCTAATGAAAAGTTACTGGGAGGTTTGTGGCTCATCCAGACTAACAGGGTCAATATGCAGCTTAGTTATCTTAATTATATTATTTTTCTTTGAATTGCACATTTGATTTATTCAGAGATATCTCAAAATGTGCCTAAATGAAAGCAAATTTTATTACACATATCTATCTCTCACTCTGTACCATTGTAACATTTTTGAAATGCGTGCATATGACGGCCTAACTCGCATCCATTTCACTATTCCCGCTTTCACAGCAGCCTGTTATAATGAGGACAGACATCTGGACCAATCTCACAATATGAGGCTGTGATGAATGTGACCCCTGTGGTCAGCCCTTGAACCAAACCCCACCAGGACGCATAAAGCAGTAGCACAGGCCCTGTTAAAAGTCTGCACTGGAACATAAATCGGTCCTGGTGCTTCTTAACTGTCCAATTTGCATGGCCTCTACACAAAGAGGCTAATGATGTTTTGCAAGACAAACAAGCATAAACACAATCACAATAATATACATGCAGGTAAACAAAAAGGGGGAACTTATTAGATGTTGTCGATGCTTGTGTTTAGTGGACATCGTGTAGCATTCTCATGCAAATGTAACACCTTGCAATAACAAACAAAACATGTTGGGGGGGGACACAAAACCCTGTATATAATCTCTGAGAGTCAAAACATTTGAAAGTTAGGGGGAAAATACTCAAGGAGTGAGACTGCCGATGGGAAAAGGAAAGATGAAGAGGGTGGTGAGATGGGAGTCTGTGTAGTTTTATCTAGTGGGCAGGGAGATGGTGGCGGTGGGATCTGTCTCTGTTAGCGGGAACATGGCCCTGTTATTAAAGCCATTTATCACTGGCTGAATATTCTCCCTTTAATGGGCTCTGTCGTTAATTACCCAACTTTGTCAAGATACAGAGTCAAGAGCTCTCTGTTTTCTCACAGACAGTCCCACATAGACACCCACCCCCAAACATAGACACACGAATAAACCAACACCAGTAATAGCCTACCAGGTGAATAAAAAATTCTCACATGTAGGAAAGAAGAAAATGTCTGAGTAGACATACATCACTGGGAGTTTTTTTATTTTACCTGTCAGATGGGATATCATAATGCCCACTTGTAGAATTCAGTCGGTGGGAACAATTAGATAATGCTCCAACTGACATAAAATAAAAAGCAATTTAAATCAAATATTTAATCAGTTTGAAATGCAAATGATCCCCAGTTTTTTAGTACTTTGTTTTAAAATTTTCTTGGTTTGCTGCAGTGATTCCATGTATATTTACTTACATACTGTAGCTACATGAAAAGAGTGTAAATTTGTTTTCCATTTAAATAGTTTAGTTATGTGCAGTTTGTTATTTATTGGTGCTGTAGAGGTTAAAACACTTAATTTATCTGATCTACATATATTATGTCATGCAGTATGATTTCTGAGACAAAATGTGCTACCAGTTTATAAAATTGTAGATAATTCTATTTATTTGACTTCAGCACTGTTTTAGAAATGATAAGATAATTTATCTTTCATCCTAACCAAGAACAGTAAAATGATGTTCTTCATGAATGCATTAGTTCTTATCCATTTTTAAATTACACAATGTTGAATATATGGCTCAGTAATTTGGATTAGAGTTAATCAATATTTTAGTATTTGTTCTGTGAAGATAGTCAATTTTGGGATTTGATTTGCTGAAATTTGAAATTTTTCTCAACCACATTTATACTTCTCTGACATATTAATAGCAAGAAATCACTTAATAAAAACAAAAATAAAACAATCAATGATGATGCTGCACTATAATAAAAAAACAAAGAAAGGATCACAAATAGGTTTTACTGCACCTGTTCTACCAAAGTGTGTCCTCTAATTCTGTACAAACAGCAGATTTATGGCCCGTAGTTCAGCTTAAAGAACAAGTCCGCTGCTCTCACGTATCATTGGGCAGTTTCATTACAGTTTCATTTATGTTGATTTGATCAGCTGCTCTGTGTTAAAGAAAAGTATTGAAGCACAACCCCTTACCCTCCTTCTCTTCTCTGTTCCTAATCAGACTCTTTTGTGCTCCTTTTATAATTAGCCACTTAACTAGCATTGGAGCTGAGGCTGTAAAGCATTTACAAGGATGCTTGACAGGACACACAAGCACCTTTTGTTTAGCAATTAGTTTCTCTGTGGAAGGGACAATACAAATGGCTGGGAGAGCATCTGGTGGCCTTGTAGCTCTTAGCGCCCAGGAGAGAGGAAAACAGAGGCAGAGATGGAGGAAGAACAATCTTCAGAGCCCATCAGCAGCGATAAGGATCGTACCACAAGGATTTGCTACAAGGGTTGTAAAGTTTATAGTCTGAGGAAACTGATCTGGAAATGAATACAGCAGCTCTGACAAATATGATGATAAGAGACTCAGAGAGGGCTATGTAATAGGGGCCTATTTTTCACACACCACTGATTAAGAACTGGCTAAGTGTCTGTAGAGATTCCCATGTGCACAATGCAGCACAGGCAGAGTTTAGTATGCGTCCCAGTACGGTTTCTTTTAGTACCCAGTCATTTACATTGTAGTTATCCAAAGATAGAGAGAAATGAAAGGCAGCATGACAAGTCCTCCATCGATCCCTTTGGCCTGATTAGCTCACCAGTGTACCTTCAAAGCAAACTAATCAGATACATTGATCACGGAATACTTTTAACGCTTCCCCAGGCAATAATAAGATTTTTCTCCCAAATTACTAGTCGGTTATCTGTTTAGATGTAATTCCAGACATTTGGGAATTTAACATTTCCGATGAGATGTCAGTGAGACTCAGTGAGTGTGACTTCAATCTCTGCTGTGCAACAGAAATACAATAATGACGGTGAAACGCTTCATAATATCCCCAGCTGTAATTGTCATTTATTAAACTGTAACTGTTTTAAGACTCATTGTGACAATAGGTACTACTCACTTCTTTTCATGTGGATTTCACTTCTGTCTGCTACTTTCACTTCTGTCCAGAAGAGGTTGCTGTGTTCCCTGCATACAAAAGGAGACTGATTCCATAGAATGATCTCTGTGAGATAGATAATGACAGTGAAAAAAGAGAAACCTAACACCATAACTCAATATTAAATAAGCTTCCATATTACTCTCACAGTAGTCTAAAAAATGAAAAGGAAAAAAAAAAGCCAATCTCAGAATGAAATGATGTGAAGTGAAATCGTGACCATGAAAGTGACAGCTAATTCACTTGTGTTATTTAATGATAATTAATGACTATATGGCATCTCGAAGGAAAGTCTCCCACAAAAAGGGTGTAAATGAGAGAAATGCCTTTGCTAATAGCTGCCACCCTGCAGCCACTCCACATTGAGCACTCAGTAATTGATTATAGATGTCTTTTTCATCATTGACAGTAGGGGGCAGGATCCATTCATTGATTCGACTTCCATTATGTGTAAGTTAAGCAATTACATTGTGGTGCCTTTTAATACAGTCATAAATCTTCGAAGAATAATATTTAGCCTGTTGACTCGTCTAACTAGTTTTAAAGGTATTTTCTCTTTACAGCAGGTGAGTTTTGGGAGGGATCTAAACGTGGAAGAGTTTTGTTTATATTTTCAAAGTTAAATCTTCCTCTGCCCATTTACAGCAATATCTAAACAAGCCCGATGAGAGACTGTGAACAGCTGTGAGAAATATGAGCCTCTCTCTGATACCTGTGTTCCCATGATGCTGGAGATCAAACGCTGTGATAGCATAACATCCCTTCCTGTCTGTCACACCCTCAGGCGAAACATCAGCAGAGCGTCTTGCAGCTTGCAAATGTTCTCATGACAAAGTTAAAATGTCTCGATTAATATCTGACAACTCTGCTTTTTTTCTCCCCATCCTTATCCGTGTCTCTGCTTCCGCTGCTTATCCATCATGTGATTTCTGCTGGATACAACCGTCTCAATAATGTTACTGTATCAGCAGCGACAAGAACTGAAGAATCCTTCTCAGGTTGTTTGATGAGTGCACTTTGTGGCTCCAGTGTACAATGCCAGCATGCAATTCTAGTGGTGTTTCTGAACAGTCAATTTATAATCTTCCTAAAAATTATTTTTCTTTCATTTGATTTTTTAAAAATTAGATGAATCCCCCTTGAAACAATGCTAGAAAACATACAATTAATTTCTATTCATATGAACAAATAAATAAATGTGCCAAGTATTTCTTCAGAAAATAAGAAACCTTTCAGCCTTTCAGAAATATTAATACTTTTAGAATATGTTCATCCTCACATTAATGATCTGTTTTTATTACCCTGACTCAGAATTTGAGAGCAACACTCTAGATGGTGTCTACTCATGCCACAAAGTCCCATCAGTAGTTTTTTCTCCATCTCAGTTAATGTCCCATCCATCCATCACCTTTTACCCAGACCTCATGCATGATGGTGAGTGACTTAAAAGCCCGGCTAGTCAGACCTGATTAGCTAACGCCTAATCAGACAAACCCCAGCACAAGGGCACAAAGTGGATCGCAGTGAACAGTTAAGATATTCTCTGTGTTTGACATGGCAGAAAAACACAAAGACTTAAAGGCACATGTGCTTTGGGTAGCAGACAGCACAAAAAAACTCTTCAAAGCTTAATGATCAGCTTATTTAAACAACAGTTTAAATACCTTCTAAGTATAACTGCTAAAACATAAGATGGACTAATCATCCCTTTAATCTTTCTTAATGTCGATGCTCCTCTCGTGTTTCTGTTTTTGACATCTGTATTATTTCTTTAGAGTTGCATTTTTATTGGCACTGTAAGACCCCAAATCCTGCTGTCTGCTTGAAATTTTATCAATGCTATATTTTAGTGCACACTCTTTAAACCCAGAGGAGGCAGCTAAAAGAGGTTGTACGATGAGGCTAATGTAGCCAGAGGTACAGAACAGATGGAGAACTGATAAATGAGGCAGAGGAGTGGGTATGAGTCAATTTTCTTTCTTTTTGTTTCTTTTTGGCAAAAAACTATCTGATGTGAAGGTGCTTAGAAAGGAGATTATGAGGCAGTTTTTTTTCAAGGTGGTGTAATTTAAGAGAAGCGGACAGGAGAGGGCAGGACACCAGATAGGAGGGGATGAGACAGGAGGAGACAGAACAGCAGTACAGCAATGTCTCCTCACTCTGAGTCCCTGTGTACTAAAATATTGAGCAGCTTTTGTTTTGCCTAGTTAAACATGCATTGATGTGACACAAACTGTGAACAAAGCCATTTCACACGCACGGGAATCCTCTTTTTGTATAATTTATGACAGAGTGACGACTGCAGCCATGCTGTGCAGTTTGTTTTCAACATAATACATCTGGTAAATACCTAGTTTAAAAAACATTTAGCCTGGTTAGCATGAAATTATAAAATAAATGTGTGTAAGTGGTGGTTAGAATGACGATTAACTATATTTTCACGAACAAATAAGCAAAAACGGTCGTGTTGGTTTACATGCTTATCTTTTACATTCACAATATAAGCAGGGAAATGCATTGATGGGACAGGAGGAAATGGGTGACTTAAAAGCTTATTATAACCTTTTCCTCCATCACCTGCACATTTTCTTCCTGAAAAGCAACAACATAGACGTAACGTAAAACTCAAAAGTTTCTGTTTTTTGGATCAGACTTGGCCCAGTTCTCTCTGGAGTGTTTACTGGTCTAAAAAAGAAGTTTAATCATTTATACCCCATGATAAAACTGTCCACACCAAACCTTAAATTCCACGAGAGGTTAAACCTTTGGTCTTCATCATAAGTTGCTGACGTAATCTTTATCTTTAAAAATAAATTTGTCTGAAAAATGATGTTCATGCCATACCAGGCATGAAGGGTAAAAGCATGCAAACACTGCTCCAGGACTGAAACACGCACATTGTATTGTATCAAGTCTGAACAGATTAACTGAGGGCAAATCGTGAAAGTATATTTGAAAAAAAGGAGGGGGAAGGAACTTCACAAAGTCGAACAGAGACATGAACTGACACCACTCTCATAAAAATCCCACTTCTAAGATGTGAGTAGATCTCCGTCCAGAGTTGAAAAGTGGCTTATTTTAAGTTTAAGTCAACAAGTTCCTGATTATAAAAGAAGCCAGTGAAGTTGGTTAATACCTTGAGGGGAAGGAGCCATTACAGAAATGGCTAATTTGCCAACTTCTTTTTGAAAATACCTGATATAAGTTTAAACAGCTGTAGAATGAATGATTTTATAATGAAGTGAGGAATAAATGAGCCAAGTTGGATGGAATCAGTGGATTGCATATTCAGTGTCAGTGTATAGGGCAGGAAAAACATCTCCTGTGGGAAAATACCTAAAAAATAAAAGATAAAACAAAATTACTCAAAATGTTACATTTAATAAAGTGTGACCACATAGGAAGTCAGCTCACCTGTGAAATGCAGTTTTACCTCAAGTAAAGGTCAGAATTCCATCGTGTCAGGCTCAGGTCTGGGCAGGGCTAAATCCAGTCTCATGAACTTTGAGAACATGGGGACAGGGAATCAGCAAGCTCACAGTGATAATCCCAAAGTATAAAACATTATTCTGAGGGAGCCACTCGGCTCACACAAACTCACACATAGTTATATTCATGAATTATACCTCTCTCTGGGGGATTCACTCTCTCTGCTCTTCCTATTTCTTCCCCTTTTCTTAACCTCTATCGCATTTTTCTGCCATTCTTTTCCTTGTATTAATAAACAACATTATGGATTAAATAATGCAAAAGGATTAAAATGTTCTGCAGGAGCAACTATAGTGATTAATTTATACAATTTTATCATGTCATGGATGCCTATAGTATAATTCTTGCAAAATGTGTCCGTGCATGATGGTAACAACTGACTAGAATTGAAGTTAAAGGGTATACGTGATCTGAATGCACAGAAATGAGAGCAACATTAACTCAATAATAACATGGAACTATTCGGTAGTAGTGTGGTAATTTTGTAGCAATTTGTGGTAACTGACTAAAAATGCCCTCAAATGTAAATATAAATTAAAGGAAAAAATCTCCCATTAATCCTTTGAAACTCCAAACACTTATGTTTGTTTTAAAATTGTGGCACCATGCTGCAGCAAAAACGAACAATGCTTGATAGTGTAAACTTTAGGGTGAAATGCTCCTAGTCAGTCATGATGAATAAATTATTTCATTCTCACCATAGGGAACTTCATTTTATCTGACATTCAACGAACATGTTTTCAGGAGATGTGGATGTATGGGTCAGCAAATCAAACTGTAGAACTGTGTGCTTCACTGTGCGTGTGAGTCTCAGATAAAACAAACCCTACATACACCAGCCTCGGGACACTCCAACCGTAATTGTGCAGGTGGCATTTTAGAAACACTCACACAACAGGGGTCAATTTCTCTTCAGGTCACTGAGAATGACATCATCAAACTACCATTAACTCTGCAAACAATCGCAGCCCTGCTACATCTGTATTGACATTGGATTCCTTCAAAACAAACAGCAGGCTTTAGGCTTTGCCCTCAATCTAAAACCGTAACCTCAGAGTGAATAACGGAGAATGTCCATCATGGCAAGATGGAGAGAAGGACTAAAAATGACAAAGCAAACAATTTTAGAAAGCTCTTCCCCCTCAACTCCAGCTTTCCCTCTTCTTTATAAAAGGTTTTCACTCTTGTTCTCTACCTTTTCCTTCTGGATTTCTCTACACACCTACAGTACCCACAGATGAGAATTATGTACAGAACAATGTCTTCTGCTTCAAAGAATACGAAAGCAAAAAGATTGAAAGGGTCTTCAATGCTAAAGTCGATGTCCCAAAAACAGAGGGTATGCTTTTCAACGTGCCTTGACCTATTTGGTGTGTCCTTCTTGCAACGTGGAAGCCTCACAATGGCCTGATGTGTCCACAAGGCCAAGGTGTGTATTTGACACACAACCGTCAGGAAACAGTCCAGATGCAGGTCACTGTTTTTCTGTAATAATAGCTGGAAGTCTTGCTGTTCAATAATTAATGCGGCCTATCCAACACCAAGCGGATGGCATGCGGGCTGCATTCCTCTGCTCTCCTCTGCGCTCCTTAATAATTTCTGTGTCCCCGGATGGACACAATGCACATGCCTGCGCTTATTTTTGTTTGTTTTTTATGTGGACTAGTGCTGCATGTTCACAGACAAATCTCTCCAGTTTGTAATGAAATTCTAACGTCAAAAACGAGTATTTTTGTGAATTAGAAAGAGCATTTACACCACTCATATTTTAAATGATTTACATCCATCATTTACATCCACGTGGATTTGGCCTCAATATCACAAAATACCAATAGTATAAGGCTGGAGTATGACTAATCATCACAAGACACCATTCTGATGTTTGAGCATTAAGATGATCGTTAGATTAAGTAAAAACGAACAAAAAAATGGTGTTTTATCTGGTACTTCTCATTTTACACCCTTTCCTTGTGCACTTTGACTCTAACACTTTATACAATATTTACTGGGACTGGTTTGCATTTTACCTTTAAATGTTTGATCTTTGTTGTTGTGGTTAATGTAGTGACCAGACAAGGGACAAGATGGAAATTAGTTGCAAGGTCAACTGTAGCAAAATCACATTTGTGCATTTGTAGTTATATTAATTCATGTGCAAATGTCCCTTTAAAAAAATATGCATTCAAAGGCATTCAAAGACAGATATAACTGATGTGTCCTGTTGTTAAGACATAGAAATTGTTTGACATAATCTTTTTTTAGGCTGAAATGTTGATTAAAAAAGGTAAAAAAATAAAAAAAGAAGGATCTTTACGAGTGAACCAGAGTGTAATGATTCACTGCCTCGTTGTTCTGTCATTGAGCATGTGTGGTTTTTCTCTGCCATTTTTACAAGAAACAATCTTATTTGGCATTGCGGTGCAATAAAAACACATAGGCATATTGGAGGTTATAGCAGGAGCAGTCACATGATCAATACCCTCCCGACTCTCATCCTCTTGCCCCTTCAACTTCTTTTCTTCCTTTCTCTCCTCCCCACCTTTTCTCCCAATCAATTATCTTCCACAAGTAAACAGATCTGTCCCCATGCTCACTGCTCCCTGCTGGAACTTGATATTCCTCCTCCTCCTCATCCCAGTCAAGTCAGAGAGAGAAACCATACACCTGACACAATGTTACCTCTCCTCGACGTACGTGCTGAGGAACAAAGGCTAAATAAAGCCCAGTGACATCATCTATGTTCTTCATCATCATGCTTAGTACTAACCTTGTGACCTCTAGAGTAAATATGACCATGTTAGCCACTGAAGCATCATTCTGTGAAGTCACCAGTGTTAGTGATTATAGTGATATTCAAGTAAATAAATGTCTATATAAAAAGCACGTGTGATGATAATGTGATTTGATCTCAGATGATGAAATCAATCATTATTGAATGCAGACTGGGCTTTGTGCCATACCTAAAGTTCCCCTCCTATTCTGAGTGTAATTCATCACATAAAAACAAAAGCTGTGCTATTTGACAGCCCGAATGACTCAAAACAGTTTATTTAGTCTTCTTACTTTTTAATTTACTTTAAATAAACCCACATCAATGAATACCGTATTAAGTTTCACATTTTACATTTTTGTGTATTTTACTGAAGGACTTGCATGGACATGATAGTAATAATATGATGGGAAAGCCACTTATTTTCGCCTTAATAATCTGAGTACTTCTTATACTGCTACTTCACACTACAGGTGTTTATGAAATACAGGACATTTAAATCGGACCTCTGCCAATTTATTCTGTGCTATGACTGAAAAGCAGTCTGGCCAGACAATGCTGCATATTTGCTCTGTTTATTTGTGAAAACATCTTTAGTCTACCTCTGAATTTACAAGTGTTGCAACCTGACATCTCAATCTGCATTAGACTGTGAAGGGACTACGATTTAAACTTGCATTCAAAATGTTTGTATGAGAAGAAACTCACCCAACATAATTTCACAAAAATGTTCAGAGGTAACTTTGCAAATGAAGACAGCCTACTCCGAATGCACCCCATCCCCCATCACCCTGCTCGTTCAGCATACAAGGTGTCTACAACACGAATCCCCAGGAGTACTTGAAAATGAAATTGTTCATTCCTCCAACACCCAAGCTAGTGAGACTGGAGATGCAGGCAGGACCAATCTATATCTCTTGTGACCCTCAGCAACATGTCGTTATACTTGCTAATCAGATTTAGAGACAACAAGTGAAAAGGATGGCCTCTCTGGGCCGTTTGCGTTCACAAATGGATCTGCTTAATATGGGAGATTAATAGACTACCATCTCATCTTCCTTGTGATTGAAGCTATGATCTGGTTACAGGGAAACATGATGGATGTTGAGGTGGTGGTACACATGAATTGTGTTAACTCTTTCAAGGCTGAAGGCAAGGTGGTCTTGTGTGTTAAAAGACAATACAGAGCAGATATCAAAATAATGATGTTGTCTGCAATGTTGTAGGATTATTTGGATCAATGTGTGAAATGGCTTCTTTCAGCTCCTAGCTGTATCACACTACAATATAAAAATTTTTTCTTAGCTTGCTGGAAAATAATTATGCCTATCTTGGGTATTTTGTGTGCAAGCTTGCCTCACTGTGGTGTTGAATAAGCATCCTTTTATAACTTGAGGTTCTTTGCAGAGATCAATAAAAGATCTTGTTATCACCAGAAAAAAGAAATGTGTTACAGTGTAACCTTTAAAAGCTCACATCCGGCCGTCAATGTAGAATACACACTGATTCAGAATAAAAAACGATATTGTCTTCCATTTAACCCTTTAAAGCTCAACCAGGAAAAACTGGCGTAATAAGTCTAATTTTTCAAATCTGAAGTACTGATTTAGCCCTCTAAGAAAATGTGTAAGAAAATAAAAATTTTTTTAGGGGGGCTATGTCTACCATTCATTATCATGTGACAAGACAAAATCACTATAGTGCAGTATTCTGCTGCTTGGCATCCATTAGGGGGCAGAAGACACGTTTCATATTGTATTTTGCAGAGTTTTGAGCAAAATTTTTACCATAAAGTGATGCAAAATGGGGGCTGCACGGTGGTGTAGTGGTTAGCACTGCAGCCTCACAGTGAGAGGGCTGCGGGTTCAAGTCCCAAGTTGGTCTGATTCTGGCTGAGGAGGGGTTTGACACTGTGGCCTTCCTGTGTGGAGTTTGCATGTTCTCCCCGTGTATGCGTGGG
>JAVQJG010213921.1:0-18017 GCA_036024015.1 Craterocephalus amniculus
AAGAAAGATAATGAATAAAATGAAAGTAAATACATAAATAAGAGATATATAATATAATATAATATAATATAATATAATATAATACGATAAATTTGTTGGATAAAATGAAATAATGAGCCAAAATTATTGATTTATCCATTAAGCTGCCTATTTTCTTATTTTAACTGAATATAATCAAACATAAAGTTCCCAAACATGAAGGTGTTGTGAACAAACAACCAAACTGTAGAGATGTAGGTTTTGGGGGCTAAAACTTCTCTAAGTTTGTTCTGCTTCACCCGATCAGAGCTGAAGAGATAATGCTCACATATCCTACTGCGATCAGATAAGATTTAAATCTGCTTCATTTTATTCCCACTTTATTTTATTGATTTTCACACCATCACAAACAAAAAATTGACAGTAATAAACTCAGTGATGATTCCAAAACAATTGTATGTCCATTATCTCTTTACACCTCCTTCATTTTAGAGATATTCAGACTAGGGCTGATCGCATGAGTGTTCTGAGTTTACTTACAATTAATCACACATAAGTCGCAGAATTATTTTCAATCTTTATTTTTATTTATCTCTTTAATAAAATCTGTTTTGTTGTATATTTAAACAAGATATTTATCATTATATACAACTTATATAAGCTGTTAGGAAACCCACAAAGATAGAATGAATAGATACACAGATTTAAAAACATCCTGATTTGTTTATTTATTAATAGTTGTTGTTGTCTTTGAGTGAAACACACTGTTAGAGTTGTAATTTCCAAGCTACTATGAATGCAGCACAGCTGCAATGAGCTTAAATTTCATTGTTCTGCTCCTTGACCCGTGGCCCGGTTGAGTCGCCTTCCTCTTCAGTATTTGGAAAACTTAGTTGATAAAATATCTCAGTCTGGTCCAGAAAACCATCCTGCTCAACTCTAAAGCTGAACTGTCGTGTAAAAGATCATTTCTGTGTTTCTATTCCTGCTCTTACATCACTTCCTGAAATCAAGCAGACTGCGTGTGCGTTAATAACGCATCAAAAAATGACATTGATATTTACACATCTTAATAAATCTAACAAGTATTGTCTTTACTATGAGTGCATAAAGTATCAGATAGATTTGAGGTTGAAGCCTAAAAAACAGGCTCAGAGCTCAAAGGGTTAAACTCAAATGTCAAACTGATGCTTATTTTCTTTTTTTAGTTTGTGTTGAACTCTGAAATCTGAAGCCAGATGACTCGGATGGGCTGTTTTTTAAAGCAAGGGCGGGGATCTTACCTTCATTTCTACATCTCCTCGTAACTGAAGGTCAAAGTAGCCGAACTCGTCCAGCACTTCTTTGGTGGCTGAGGACATGTGGATCTTTAAGGCTGAGGAGCACAACAAACGACATTTTCAGTGCAATAATCTTACTTGTTGTATATATATCTTCTGTATATATTGAACTTGTGTATATTGTCTATATTATAGTTTAATACATTTCTATATTTACACTGTTTGTATTTTATTTTTATTTTATTACCTATTTTATCTCACTCTGCTGTACTGCTGCTGGTACCTAAATTTCCCTGAGGGACCTTCCCAAAGGGATCAATGAAGTATATTCTAAATGACATTTAAGCTAAACAGCTAAACAGCTCCAGCATCTGAAATATCCCTGCACATCTTATTTTAAATCAGCCCATAAAACAGAAAACTGGAGAGACAGCTGTGCAGTAAGATGAGCCGATGCATTCAGTTTCAGCCCCGACGCTAACAGTGATAAAATTCTGCCTTGTTCTTTTCAATTAATGCACACAGAGCAGAGATTTGAGACTGGACTCCTGGCTGTGAAGCTGTAAGCTGCGCTGTTTATCGCTGGCTAAGGGCCCTTTGCTGTAGGCGCAATCAATTATTTACCAGAGGATGCACAATACAGGAAGAGTCTCAGTAGTTAATCAATACATCTGATGATTCACTCACAAAATGCCCAACCACGCTTCCATAAGCTGATACTGTCAGGGTTAAGTCACTGGTTGGGACGAGAAATGTCAAGGTAAAGTCTGCTAAAAGGTACTTTTTGCTTCAATTCTGAAAAGAAAATCTGATCCAGCTTTTAGTGCGTCAAAACACAAACTGTAAGCATTAGAAACCTCAGTGAGGGAACAGGGCAGCGATGACATGAGGATGATATGCTGATTCTGAGCTGCACACAGGGTATCAATAACGTATGGAAAATAAGCTAGAAAACCTTTTCAGCCAATAAAAGACAACACAGAATGGGGACAGCGTCACCAGTGTGTGAAAAATTACCCTCACTGGCTATGGTTACATTATGTTTTTTATTTCAGAATTAATTAATCCAAATTAAATAATTTGAGATTAAAATACTCTTCAGATTTACATGGAAATGATTCCAAATATAGATTTACATGGAAAATACTTCTTAATTACACTTTAGATCAGGGGGTTGGGAAGGGTTCTGATTGGTTGGAGGGCAACCAGTCACACTTATGTCTCCCAGAAGTAAACAAACATAACCTTCTGCTACACTTCTTTTTGGGAATGAGCATGCAGGGAATGAGCATGCTCAGAACGACCAGATTTAACTTAAAGTGGAATGAAGTTATACATGATGGAGGACTTATTTAATTGGAATCAAACATGGAATAAACCAGCCTCTTACTTCAGTTTGAATCTGAATTTTCTATATTTATGTGGTCATTTTTCATCTCTTTAAAGGGTTAATAATATTTAATTCCAAATTAGAGAGGAATTAAAACTCATGTAAACATGGCAGATTCACTCACCCTCTCCATTGGATTCCATTCGGGATGCTGTGTTGACAGTATCTCCAAACAAACAGTATCTAGGCATCTTCAATCCAACCACACCGGCACATACTGGACCTGTAAACACAAGCTAAATTCAGTATTTACACATTTTACTGTGGCAAACTGTGTCATCCTCTTCTGATGAACCACTTCTGCATGTCAAGTGTCTGAATAATGCTGAACAGCTGATGCAGGCTAAATACTCAGTAACAAGCCTCTTAAGAAGACGTCAGACTCCAGGCTGCAGACTGACAATGTTATTAGTGTTTATGTTCACTCTTTGTAAACAGATGCAAATCACAGCTGTCCTGCTATTTGCTTGATGTTCCCTGTGGGTGAGTTAGCTAAAACTAATATGGTTTTATTTAAGCGACTTGCAATAAAACCTTCCTCCATTAAGGTCATGATGTTTGGTGGTGTTTGCATAGGGCTGGGATTATGGGGGCTGTATTTTATTCTCTATTCTGTATTTATACAAAAGATTATTACTGAGAGGTTATTTATGGTGTCTAGTGGGTATTTATGATAGTTATAGTGGGAACCAACTATTTTTCCTTATTTAAAGGCAACTGAAGACATTTTTATTCTATTTCTTATTATTTTTATTTCCCTTATTCATTTATTTATTTAATTTTTTCCATGTATGTATTTAATTGTCATTCTTTTATATTATCGTTATTTATGTAAGTATTTATTTGTGTGATACTTTTTGTCTTATATCATTTCTAGTGCATTAATCATACTTTATTTTATTTCTTATACAAGAACACAAAAACAGAGAACAGTGTGTTGGTTAGCTGCTGACAATGATTGCTTTCTTTATTTTTTACAGAAAGCAGTACATTATAGAAGAGCTCATGGCTAAACAGAGAAAATAGGTGTGCATTGGAAATCAAAAGGGTGAATTGATTGATTTCATTTCAAAATACTTTCCAGGACATTGACAAAATTTTCTGGCAATTGTCCTGGAATATAAATGTGTTATGCAAACCTTCAGCAGTTGCGAAGCGTGAGTTGAACATTTGAGTGTTTGAACAGGTCTGGTGTTTAGCTTTTCATTTAGGGCTAATTAACTCTTGATGGACTGAAAATGTAATTAGTAATGGGACGGCCGTCTTCCTGAGCCCGAACAGGAGAAAGTCAACATCAATGGGAAAAAATTGACACAAAAATGAATGGCAAACGTGGATGAGAGCAGCTAACTGTACTTACGCATGATTACTTTGAACAATTTTATCTTTGAGACAGAAAATGAAAAACACTCGGCTTCAGAAATTACTTCAGAGAGAAAATAAATTTTTTTCTTTGTTCATCAAAGCTTCACTCAGCACTTCTAAAAGACGGTTTAAGACCTCGTCTGCTTCAGACTTGCCTGTGTGAATCCCTATCCTGAGTCTCAGCTGGTCATTTGGTCTGTGTCGGATCTTGAATGTTTTGACCTGCTCTAACAAAGCCAGCGACATCCCCGCGATCTCTCTGGCGTGAAGTTTGCCGTTCCGCACCGGCAGCCCGGACACCACCATGTAGGCATCGCCGATCGTCTCCACCTGAGGGACGATCAAAAGAGATCAGACATTTCCTGACGTTTGCTGTCGCTGTAATGAGCCGTTCTGTCAGCGTCTTGCTCACCTTGTACACATCAAAGTTATCGATTATGGCGTCGAAGCATGTGTACAGATCGTTGAGCAACGTGACAACCTGTAGAGAGAGAAAGAAGAGATTCATGATCTACGCAGAGGACAGTTATCGTCCGTCTTCTGTGTCTGGTGTATTTTCGGGATCCTTGCGCATCCGTCTGTCGACGCAGAAGGCAGAGTGAGGAAAAAAATGTAGAAATTGCGCAAGCTTTTGAAATAAGGCTATGCAAGTGTTCAGGGTGTTACAAACAACTTTATAGCAGCACATAGAGATACTGTGTAACTTTTGGGCACCAGGCAACTTAACCTGTAACTTCTCACAAGCCGCATGACACTGTTGGAAAATTAGACAGTCTTTCCGTTTCTGGGTTCCTCAGACACCATGTTCACCTTCATATACCTTCAGTATTTCTAAAATTTTAACAAATTATTATTGTGATATGCCTGTGTTTCCATTGAATGGTCTTTTGCACATAAGCTGCAATTCATGTAAAATCTTGTCCCGTGAGACTCCACTCTGAGGACGATGGAGATACAAAACATTTTATGTTGTGGAGCCTTTTGCTGTTATTGTGAAGGATGGAGGTTATATTTTTGTTTAATCTATTCATCTATTTCCTGTGATCCAGAGTCACACGGGAACCCAAAATGACCCAAACACCAGATTTAAAAGTTGAAGGAGCTGGCTTTATGCTGCTTCTTGCTTTAGTTGCTATTCTGTTGTTTGCATATTTGCAATATTGGTCAAAATATCTATGGATAGGGTTCAGGTGTATGCTGATACCACAAACTCTGTTACAACCTGATTTTGTGTATATTAGATATAGGATCAATATTAAAGATAATTAAAGTCATTTCCTTTCCTATCAAACTCACAAAAAGCAACAAGAATATAATTTAGGACTTTTCTTCTTCAGTTCAGGAGATATGCTGTAACTTTTGGCCACTAGGGGGCGAAACACAGGCTACACAACATTATTTGAAAATTAAACAGTCTTTCTCTTCCTGAGCTCCTCAGACTCTGTGTATACCTTCTTACTTTGTTCAGATTTGACTAACTTTCAAGGAAAAAGCAGCATGAAGCAAATCCTGTGTGTTTTATAGCTGTACAGCAAATCGCCGCAGGTCACATGATCCCATGAAAGACGGATCCGCTCATGCAAAGTTACAATATCTGGTTTCTGCAGAGGGCAGTCTCCTCAGAGCGCCGACACCCGTTAAACACAGTATTAACCCCACTAATCATCCATTATCACTCACATTAGTCTGAAATTTGTGTCAGAAGTTTACTTTGGGGGAAATTAAAGGTTTAGGACCCCTAGTGGCCAAAAGTTATACAGTATCCCTTTAAATTAACCAGGATAAAAAACAATCGTTCTTATACCAAAGACAGATCAGTAATAAAATTAAACATGTCAAGATATGATTAGGACTGCAGGTCATTGTGTTTTTGATTGACTAGAGGCTGTTTGGTGCCAAACATGACTTGAATGATATGAAAAGCTTCATCCACAGTTGAGTTTCAGATATTATTACACTTTACATTTTTCTAGCTTCCTCTTCTCATCTTACTGTGACTTACAGTACATTTGGTTGTAAGCAGTAGTATTTCTATTGTATAACATACTTTCCCGGCCTTGCATACCTGCCTGAGAGGAAACAATATGACAAAGACGAGAGGAACAAGCTTTTGTATTCAGGCTGATTCTACTTGATCTGATGGTGAGATTACCCATCAACACTTCAGACGCGCTGCCAGATTATGCTTGAAGTCTAAAAACTTTGGTATTTAAGTGAGAGGAAGATGATGTGACTCAGCTCTGCGTCAACACACTCTTCCATCTAACAACTCTACTATTTTCAGTCACAGTCTATGTGTGGGAAAACACACACTGTGGGAACTATGAGCCACGCTGTAGGTAGAGACCCGGTACTTATGAGAACCTTAATGCACAAGTGGAGAAGGGAAGCTTAGATCACAACGAGAGATTTCTACAAGCTTTCCTCAGGAGATGTCGGGGAAAGTTTCACAAGCAGAAGAAGTGAGTTACAGAGTGACACTCAGTGGCTTGCAGAGAAGCTTTCATAGCGGCGTACCTGCAGCGGCGTGCTCTCTGCAGACAGGGAGGTGAAGCCGACGATGTCGCTGAAGTAGATCGTGACGCTGTCGAAAGCCTCCGCCTGCACTGTCTCACCCCTTTTTAGCTGCTCTGCAACTGAACTGCACACAGACAGAAAGGTCAAAGGTGTGCATGCTGCAAAAATATTACATAATAAAATATAAAAAAACCTATAAAAAGGGGAAGGGAAGGATTATGAAACTCAAGACAAAACCAAAGACGAGATGTTTAAGGTTCTCAGACATTTGGCTGAACGCCTGGCCGCTTCGATTATCCCCAGATGTCAGCTTTATCTCCGCTCATGTTCATTTTCTTTTAATATAATGATCCAAAAGGCAAAAAAGCAGCAAGGCGGAGGTCAGTTTAAATCTGTCCTTTTTCTCAGGCCCCCCTTCTTCTGGGGGATGGGGAAGGAGCAAAGAGGATAAATGGTGGAGAAAGAGTGGATTTGCTTCTGTGGTATTATCCAAACGCCTGAACTGGCTATCACGCCCGTTCTGCTGTCTCCCTGTAATGAGCAGTTTTCCTGACAGCTCTCTCTGCTCTCTTTTATCTCTTTTTGACCACATGGGATCACACCACAGGGAGATCAGTTTCTAGTCATAATGCACAGCACTGAAAGCGATTCGGGACTTTAATTAAAACAGAGACTCAGCAGCTGACAGAGTATCATTTGGACGTGTTGGTAATTCACTCCGCTCGCTGCTAATTGGAGCTTTTAAGCTTGTGGTCGGCAGGGATACGGTCTTGTTCTTTCTTACTGTGGCAGGATTTGATAGAGGAGGTTTTCGGCTTTCCGTTTCTCCTCCAGGTACGCTTGTGTTCGCTCCTCCACCAGGTTCTCCAGGTTGTTGGCGTACTGCTCCATCCTGGAGAGCAGGTTGTTAAGAATACTGGTGCTGCCGTCCCTGCAACACACACACAGACACACACCACAGTGCATTCAGAGAAAATGTTACAAACAAAACACTTTAGAAAACAGATAAAGGAAACTTTTTCTTTGTGTAAGAGAAATCTGGTAATTTTCTTGGGTTTCTTTGCAGGATCAGCTGCAGGGCGCATTAAAAACAGCCAGTTTGTCCAGTTGTTGGCCTGTGACACATTTCCATGGCGTCACGTTGTGTTTTGGGCTGGAAAAATAAGTTGTGAAGTGAAGTTTTAAGGTTGAAAACTTGCTAAATTGCTTTGACAGGCACAAAACAACTGCCTTTCCGTAACACTGTCATTACAGTTTTTAATACTGGATTATGAAACTACTAATGTACTGCCTACTGAATCTCTGCTACAGTAAGTCTGGCCTTGTTTTAGCAGCTTCTATCAGTCTAATGTGAAAGCAGCACATATTATTTCAGAGGTTAGTCACTATTGAAAAAATTAAAATGATAATTTGACTGATTTCTCCACTAACATGGAGTTTGAAGTATTTCAGGAAAAACTGTTCTGCTGCACCATCCAGCAGTTCCTGGAGAACTTCTTCTTTAAAATCTCTCAGTATTTAATAGGCCTTAATTTCCTTTATTTTGGGGGATCAGTGATCTGTTTGCAATTCCTGCAAGGCCGATAAGTCGTGGTGGGGCCACAATCAAAAGTTTCAATACAAAAAACCTCATTGGCCAACCCTTTGATTTATATTTTGGACACTACTTCGTAGTTTATATGCTTTCACGAGTGAAAATCAGAAATAGGCTTCTTAAAGATTAGTGATAGGACAGATTAGTGCTGCATCCCTATATTTAAACTCCCAGTTTTCCAGTTCACTGATCTGTTGGTGGTCTCCTGTTGGGGTGTGATTCTTGCAGCAACTTGCGATTAAATTCAATTCAGATTCTTGGGGTAACGAATCGATTCTGTATTGATTCCTGATTCAAACCGATCTTAATTCACATTTAATCCTCATTTAGTAACAAAACTTTCTGATTAACTCCATTCTTCTAAAAGCCAGAAACAGCTCCGAGCAAATATCTCATTAGTTGAAAGAAACTGATCATTTTCATCAAAAATGGTTTAAACTTAGCAAACATGGCAAAGTTTAACATGTCTTTGTTACTTAGCAGCAGCCTTGAAAGTCGAGCTAATCATTTTCTTCTTTTAAAAAAGCAATCCTTAGAAATTTTGAAATGATTCTGAGTCTTGATGAACAAGAATCTCGATTTTTTTCACCACCCTTACTCTCCTGGTCAGCCAGTCTAGCTCCTACATTAGTCTCCATTTATATATTTTTTCTGACTAAAATCTTCATCTTCCCCTCATCTGCCTGCAGTTGGGCCCAACCACCTCGTCTCCTGCGTCCAATCCATGGCAATATGAACACTTGGATGAATGTCTGGAGAATGTGCAAAGAACTGGGTGTGGACTTCCTGCACAGTCATTCACACATGCACTTTATAGCAGAATAAATCCCCCTCACACGCAGCGGCGCCTCCACACCAATCTAGAGAATCTCAGACCTTCAATACACGTGAAAAACATCTTGACACAAATCACAAGTGTCTGATTGCTTATTTTAAGATTATCACTGTGATTCTGTTTCACACAGGTTTTTACTATTATATAATTGCTTTATTGCATAATGTTTGTGTCTCCTGCCATTTTTATATTCATTTGCTTGTGCGTATACACATACAAATACATTTACTCCAACAGAGCAACGGGTGAGTCATCCGCTATGGCAGCTGAAAGCATCAATCCCTGGTATCCTGCCAGTTTCTACTGGGTCACACGTCCTACACACTCCCACATGTTGTTTAAGTTTAAAGAAACACATATCAGAGTAAGACATGAAAGACTGATGAGTATCAACGCTCTGAATCGAAACACACAGGCCACATACTGCGTACTTAGCCACATACCCAGCACTGATCCAAACTAACAGCAATGCTAAAAAAAATACATCAAAAACCTCATCACAAGCCCATCCAGAAAAGGCCACCCCCATTTCCACCAAATTTACTTAAGAAAAAAAAGCTAACGTGAATTATTTGCAAGTGATTTAATTGAGTTTTATTACTTTTTACGTTCCTTTTTAACTTTTCAGCAAACAGATCAGTGATACTAACATGAATATATGAATTGAGCTTTATGTTCACACATTCATTGCAGCATTCTGTACAAAACAAAAAATGTCAAACATATGTTATAGGTCAGCACAAAAGATATTTTGTGATAGACAAAATAATACAATCTACAATGTGGAGCAGATTAAACAACCTGATCATGATGAAACTTTACATGGGCCGTAATGACAAACATTTTAAACTCTGCTGGTAATAAAAGATTTCGACCTCTGATATTTTACAAGGAGGTGTATTTCTTTTCTTTTTTAAACGTTTCAAATAATTGATATTTCTTAAAATATCAAAGAAAAATATTATTACAAGAGGTCTTACTACCAGTTTGATCACCATATGATATTATATTGATTGATAGCAATTCTGTGATATCTCAAACACTGATCTGAATTTGTTTAGATTTAAGATCCAACAACTGGCATAAAACAACATCAAAGATCATTAAACAGTCATTTCCATTCATATCTAATTCACAAAAAGCAAAAAAGAATATCACTTAGGATTTTTTCATTCCTCAGTTAAGGAGGAATGCTGTAACTTTTGACCACTAGGGGGCCAAACAAAGGCCACACAACATTATTGCAAAATTAAACAGTCTTTCTCCTCAGACGCTGTGTTCATCTTCTTACTTTGTTCAGATTTGACAAACTTTAAAGGAAAAAGTAGCTTGAAGCACATCCCACTATGTTTTATAGCTGTAGAGCAAAGCGCTGCAGGTCATATGATCCCATGAAAGACGGATCCGCTCATGCAAAGTTACAATATCTGGTTTCTGCAGAGGGCAGCCTCCTCAGAGCTCTGCTGTGTGTCAAACACTGCACAGACACCAGAAATCACCCATTAATAATCACATTAATCTAATATATTATAAAGTTTATTTTGGGGAAATTAAAGCTTTAGGACACCTAGTGGCCAAATGTTACACAGTATCCCTTTAATTTAATCAATATGAATAAAAAAATCTGGTTTCATACCAAAGTCAAATTAGTAATAAAGGGAACATGTCGGATATAAATCAATATAAACTATATGATGAACAAATTGACGTACTGTTAAATCTGGGGGTGTAACGATTCATTGTAACTTCGATTCACATCACGGTTTGTAGTTACGAAACAATTCATGAACGATACTATTTCATTTAGAACAATACAATCTGAAACGATTCAGTGACTGAAATCGATTCAGTTTATCTATCAACAACTATCGTCAAAAATTCAACCAGTGTGATTGTCATAAATACCTGGATGCTGGACAGTGCAGAGAACTTTCTCAGTAAGAAGAATTTTAGTTTCTTGCAAGAGAATCAAGTATAAATTAAAAATATGGGTATAAACAAAAGAAGAAACAATAATTTATAGCAAATTCATCACAACTTTTTTTGTTTTTATTAAGTTCACCTCTCCAAGTAGAGTCAACAGGGACTACATTTTTTGTGGCATTATTTTCAATAATTATACAATTTTTGTTAATTAAAGTACAGTTAGTGCAAACCATATTTTAATAACCTGCTACTTTCACTATTTTCTCAACCAAAAAAGTGCAAAAATAAAATCTTCCATGCTACGATCCAAAGTATTTCTCAATATTGATTCGAATTGATACAAAACCTTTTATAACAATTATAGATGGGTAAATATCGATTTTACTACAAACTTGCCAAGCACATATCGTTCTGTTGAATCATAGGGATATAAAATCGATATATCGATTAATTGTTACACCCCAAGTTACATCCCAAGTCTTTATTGAAGCTTTTACATGCCCCTATAATGCAAGTCTGTACGGGAAAGGCTGGTGTGTCCACTACTAACTAGCAAATTCTTCAATATGTTAAAGGTTAAATTTATGGGTTGTAGAAAAGAAAGGCCTGCATGGTTGTTAAAAAAAAACAAACAAATGCTTTGGCAAACGTGTCCACGGATGCCTGCAATAATTTCTGTTCTCACATCTGCTCCACATGCAAATCTATTATGTGTGATAGAATTTCAAGTCTAGTTTAACTGATTTAATTGTTTCCTTTTCAAGTCTAGTCTTTCATTCTCACTTCTAAACTAAAAAGATGAATGAACTTACCTTTGAACTAGTTCATTAGAAGCATGAGCTTTTACAGCACTGAGTTTTAAATATTGCAAAGAGTGAGAAAGTCACAAAATTTACACAGAATATGGTATTATTTCTCTTTAAAAGTGAAGTAAAGAAAAAACAGTTCTAACTCTTGAACAGATTTTGCTTCTACAACCAGACTTGGGCGATCCTTGGGTCTGTGATCCTGCAGATGCTTTATGAACCTATTTGCATGTAATTCTTTGAGAAAAGCCAACTTTTATATATTTCATATACAGGTGTAAGGATTTAAATGCCATAACATTGTGAGTCAGTTTGAGTATTTCTCTATTCCTGAGCTGGTTGATGCAAAAAACCTGTTTTCTTCAAACAAATGAAGACTTCATGGTAATCAGAGATCTTTTTCTACAGAAAGACTAAAGAAAATCTAGTAATCATAATCATAATAACTAAACAATTTTCACTCAAAGTAGAAAAAGTTGGGCATTGGGGAAATGTAATGTAACACTTTAAAATGTGACCTTTTAATGTTGCACACAAAACGCATAATTATTTATACAACTGGTGATAAACAACGAGAGGCTTGATGCGTGCGGTGAGAGGTCAGCTATTCACGGCGAGCACAGTGCCAGCTCTCTGTGTGGGTTAAACCAAACCGTTTACTCCTGAACACCCCTCTTCTTAGTGCGCCCTTCAAGGCCAAGCTCACACTCACACCAAAAATAACAGCCCATCCATCACGTCATGTCAACAGCGTGCATTTACCTAATGAAAATAACCAGCAGACAGTGCATTAAGGCGCAGGCTTCTGAGGTGAGGGGCTTCGTACACATGAAGAGGGCCTTTGCACGCTGCTGTCAAGAGCATCCTTGAGTGCTTGGGAGGTTATCAATCACATGGAGCTCTCTACTGCAAGCCACTCCAAATGGAAAGCTATACATCAGCAGACTCATTCTGTGTAGAATTACCGAGCTAACAGGGGAGGTCAGGCTGGGAGGAAAACATGCAGACAGCTCAAACTGTTTACACATTACACCTGTTTTTATGTCACATCTGCACCTTATCAGCACACACACATTTGTAGGTTTCATAGAGATTGTCCCGTCAACCAAATTCATATTAAACTGAGCTCATATGAGCCAATTATGACGTGCAGTTATCATGTTTAACTGTTTCTACTCTAAAATGGTCGTACAGTCTGAATATTTCAGGTAGAGGGGACGTCAGTATTGGACTTTAAAACAGGAGACTGCTGTTCAGATCCAGTAATTTCTTTAATTCTTGACGGCTCCATGTGTTTAAACCATGTACTGTTAAACCATCATGCCTGGTTCAACTACTGTAAACTTGAGATGTTTGGGCAAAAGTGAAAAAGAAATTGCTTTGATAAAAAAAAGAGGCGATTTCTATTCTTTTTACTATGGAGGACCAGGAGGGTCATTGATAAAAGCAGTAAAGCATTTTTATTCTGAAATAAAAAATATAGATGACTAAATGTAATTTTGAATTCAACAATTAATGTTTTATACTGTACATTAATAGAATGTACAATATAATATACAATACAATGTAATGACACAATAATAAATATTGTTTAAGATATGTTTCCATTCAAAAAAGTTATTTCCTTTCAATCTCAGACTGCCCTCTATTTTTTCACCTGTGCATGAATCAGCTGTTCAATATGGATAAAAGCAAAACTGTAATTCCACCCTGAATTGTATTCTTTTGCTTAAACTATTTTTGATTTATGGCGCCTTTCTGGACATATTTATCATGATATGTAAGAGTGGCCTTTAGTCATTAACATTATTAGATTGTTTCATTGTCTCATTTGAAATTTACCACAATATAAGAGAGACAAGTAAAAAAACTGAAGAATGTTGTTGGTTTGAAGATGGACTGAAAATCAGCTCCAACACCTGTTTCCTGCTTTTAGGACATATTTTCTCTAATCTGTATTACAGAAGAAAGTCTGCAACGTTCAAGCTTGGCTAGCTAGTCAGACGACAGGATAATGGCGCCCTTCCTCATCTGACTTAAGCCCTGTGCAGAACTTATCGACCCTTCTCAAATGTGACATTTCCAGTGAAAGAAGGCTGAACAGTCCTTTAAAGAGCAGCGGGGGGACGGCAGTTGTTGCTTCACGAATGGCAGGTTAAAGGCAGTTATAGAAAGGAAAGGTTGGCTGATCCACTGGACATTTTAAAAAAAGTCTACAAAGGTTATTTAACTGTGGATTTGTCTTCTTTTTTGAAGAAAATGGTAAACTTTCAGCATGCTGCACTACTGAATAGTCGAAGAGAGTCTAGATAATCAAACCATCATTGAGTCAAACCTAATCAGGCATCAGTGACTTTATTTTAATTGGTTTGTTCACGGACCACCAGGAAAGATTCATGAGGCAAACGGCAGCACATTCTACTTCTGTTAAGCTGTCAGGTTAACAAACACGTCGAGACAATTAAAGAATTTCTTTCCTTACGTGTCTAAGAATAAAAGACAAAAGCATGAAAGCAGCCGGACAACATAAATCAAAAACGATTAACGAAGCTTAATATCTTAACTCGGTTTGAATCGCTCCAATTCAACGATGAAAGCGACAAAACTGTCTTGCCACTGGAAAATAATATGCCTGTTTTACAAGGAATAATCACAGCAAAGCTATTTTCTCAACAGATCTACTGCTCTCAACCACAAAAATTTAAAAATATTTCTAAATACAATAATCAGTTCAAGATAAAACCAAAGAAATCCCTGTCAATGCAACCCAAACTTATAAAAAACAATTTTTTATCCTTTCAATAACACATTAGATGTTTAAACTGAGACATTTTATCATTCCTAGTTTAAATGATAACATCATAAAAACGAAATCTCTGTATGCAGGGGGCAAGATAAAAGATTAGATGCGGGTGACCTTTGAACCTTCAGGCTGAACTGCATTAAAACCACATGAAATCATAGCAGGGGCTCAAGAAGACTTCTAGAAACCCCTGCCTGTGAACCCAGCTCACCCTGAAACAAAAGAAAAAGATGCGTGAACACGATCCAGAAATGTCGGCATCTTCTCTGGACCGAAGCTCGTCTAAAATACCTCAAGATGAAAATGGGAGCTTCTTTCTCGAAAGCATGGACGGCGTGTCCTGCAGCTTCCAGCTTCCACATCTGTACATGGAGGTGTTAGAACAACATCTGCTCCCATCCAGACATCGTCTCTTTCAGGGAAGGACTAAACATTTCAGCAAGCCAAGCTGGACCACAGACTGATCCATCACAGCAGGAGAACTGGCCTGATGCAGCCCAGACCTGCAGCCAGGACAAAACATCTGGAGCATCAGGACGGAGGTTCAGAACCTTTTGCCAGTAGAAAACATCCTCAGCATCATGACACCTGCGATGTTAGCAGCTTGAATCTGCTTCAGACAGAATGGGGCGACGTTCATTTCTTCTAAAACTCCAGGAACTGGTTTGTCTCCTGACATCCCAGACGTGAACAGAAAAGAAGAGGAATGCTACAGAAAGCTGAACATCACCCCATGCTGTTCTATCCTCTGTTGGTGGCAAATATTTATTCACATTCTAAGCAGGGTCCCAACATTTTTTAGTTTTGGGGTGATAAATGATCAGATTTGAACGGAGGCCTCTTCCTGCCAGTTGACAGCAACAGGTGGAAATCAGCATGTGGCTAAAAGTCTGCAGAGCCGAGCGACTGCTGCAGCACACGAGACCCGAATAGCTCCAAGTTTCCATTCAGTGTAACGAACCGTGACCTGTGTTTTGATGTCCATGCCACAGCTCACAGAACAGAAAGATTGATTGTAGCTGGCAGGCGGAGCATCACAACCTCTGTGGGCACTCAGGCTTTATCTCCCAAACCTTAATTCTAACCTTTAGTTTTCATTTTAACATATTCACCAATATTTCCCAGAATATGGTTCAATCCACCGCGTATATTTTATCCTCAGCAGCCTCACACTCTGCACAGCTTTCTGGAAAGTTTCAGGGATCATGACTAAAAGCTTTAATGCTTTATAACAGGAGGTCTGAAGGTGACTTTTCCACAAAGGTTTTTCATTATATTGAGGTATTTGCTCCGTGCCGTGTGTAAATGCACACACCCACAGGTCAGTCCCTCTCTATGAAAACGAAAATGTCTTTAGTCTCAGCCTCTATAGCTAAAATCTAACCTAACCTCTCCCACGCAGTCCAAAGGAGGCACATTAATAGATCATTTGTTTTCTAACTTATATTGCTGCCTTGTAGGCAGAAATATCTGGCAGATAATAGATAGTAAATAAATAGTACCCTGATACTGAGGGATTTAATCAGGAAAGTGTGTTATAGTGTTTCTATGGAGTTAAATCGGTACGTACATGTGCGCTTGGGTGGCATATTTTCTAAAAAACCGCTCTATAATCAACCGAGCTCAAATTTAAACTGCAAATGGTGTATTTTGTGTTTGTGTGCGCTGTTGTGTCACCTCGTTTCAGCAGAGATGCGTACGATAATTCTCTCTGACAGGGCGCCCTTACACGGGGGAAAACATGCATGCTTCCCTCTCTGCATCCACATTAAACCCAGAACCAAAATATGCATAAATGATTCATGAGATCACTGAAAACAATACCAAAAACAAAGAGTCGAACTCTTCTCTGACACAAACACACTCTCATGGAGAGAAGGGAAGTTAAGAGCCTCTGTTATCAATAACATAAATACATACAGCCTGAGAAAAATTGTTTAAACATATCAAATTACACAACGGTAACAGGGATGCTGGGTAAATGACTGAGCAGAACTCCATTTATCATCTTGGGTTGATGCAGGAAAAAGTGGAGGTGCAAATGTTGAATGAAGCATGATATATTTTTCTAAAATTTGCTTTATAATCTGTGATCTTATGTAAATTGGTTGGACTAACTGACTTAAAAGGAAGTTGTGGGTCTCACTTGTTGAGTTTGGCCATGTAGATCTTGATGTGGCCAAAGTCAGGCCTCTCTGCAGGGTCCTCGGCCCAGCAGGCTTCCATCAGGATGGTCAGCTCCTCCGAGTGGTATCTGTTGTCTGTGGTCGGCCGAAAGTACGGCGTCTGACCGTTCCTCACCTTCTGTATGATCTCTGGAAGGAACAAGACAGAGAGTTTGTATTTCAGAATGAAGTACTTCACTTTTCATGATGGGGAGCCTGACTTGATGATTCTATGTTATGCCCCATAAAGCTGAACTCATAACAACGAGATACAACAATGCAGAAACTTAATAAAAACACAAAAGTTATGCTTTTGTTGACAACAAAGATAAAAAAACATTTTAAACATCATGATGATAAAATAACTATCATTGAAGTCAAGATAAAATTATTTATTTAATCTTGAGAGAACAATCTTTTTTTCTTAACTACAATGAAAAAAATGCTCTTTTTTGTTAGCATTCAGGAAAGCCAGTGCCAGGAAGGAAACAAAAAACATACAAAACTTCTAGAAATTATGATCAATTGTGGAAATTGGCAATTAAATAAGGTACTGCCCACTAATTTTTCAGCTAACCCTGATCTTATTTTGATCTTGCGTAAACAAAACTTGTTGCTAACTATTAACACCTTGTCTCATGAAAAGAAAAAGCTGATTTATAAAGGTAATGATTTATGTTATAAAGTGAAAAACATACTTCAAGATCTCAAGATAAACTATTAATTAACAAGTGATCTTTATGGAGTGGCATTAAAATATATAACTGCAGGTATGGCCACTCCTGGCTTCAGTCAGTCCAACTAAATGGTAGTTGCAGAAGAAAATTACAATAAATGCAGAGTCATGTTCAAATTGCTGAATAAATACGACTAACGTCCCCAAAGTTAAATGAAAGGGTTTATATCAGAGCTATATTTCCCATAAATGGCAAGATGATGTTACTTTTGGGCAGAGCTGATCTAATTTTACCTGTTTGTTTCGGTGCGCAGACAAATGCTCACAAAACAGTTTTTCAATTTTTGTTTTAAAAAAAAATGTACACAAGACAAAATAAATAATTAATTTCTACATTAAATTCTCTCGAAATTTACCAATGTTTACTTATTCGAAACCATGTTTACACATTGTTTGTCTTTACAATAATGGACAGAAGATATATCTATATATCTGGTAATCTGCCTATGACTTCACACAACCTGTAAACTTTTTAGGTGGAATTTATTATGTGTAGAACATGACTTACGATAAGTCAGTTTTGAATCAGTTTTACATTGGATCAGGTGTTACAGGTGCAGGTGATAATGGGCTTTATGCATAACTCCATTACTTCCTGAACTTAAGCCAGCTGCTTTGTGT